>OMNV01005648.1:5911-57829 GCA_900303265.1 Brotula barbata | reverse complement strand
GTTTGGATACCTGAGGTATAAGAAATTTTATTTTAATGATTAGTGTTTGTATTTAAGTATAGGTCACAGGATATTCAATAAAGGACTGGGCTTGTGTCATATAAAACTTTAAACTAGATGAACAGGAATCAGATTTGGACTTGGCCCGTATGATGTAACGTCGTCTAAAGCTGCCATCTGTATGATGATGTTGACTTGGTGAAATTTAAAGGGTCTTTTTGTGGCGTGGCAGGCGTCTCTACACCTGTTGTAAGTAAGGCATGCCGGGCATACTGAAACGCCGCCCGGCGTCTCGGCTGGCCACACATGCTGTCACGCATCAGTGAAAGTTGCCTTCATCGTTGCACTGTTTTTGTTGTTAGTTTTCCACATAACAGCTGGTCCAAGTCAATTGTCAGTCGTTTCAATCAGCAGTTTAATCCACCGACACGCATTTATATTTCTGATCGAGTAAAATGGGACCTTTATTGTCCTTTCTGGCGTTTTGTCCGCCTGTCCCCAGATGACATAGATACACAGTAACAAAGGGTTGGTTGTCTAACAGGTTGTTTGATGTGACTCATCTGGTTTTGTGTTGGTTCCTTTGATCTAATTTTTAGGTTTAACAGTAGTCTTCATATCCAAACATAAAGTATGTTTCTGAATCACTGATCCGGAAATTGAGCAGTGAGACTGTTGTCAGTTGTGGCTCATCAGGCCTGACAATTGCTGCCATCAGGACAGGCAAGGCTTAGAGGGCTAGGCAGGTGTGTGTGTGTGTGTGTGTGTGTGTGAGTGTGGGTAAGATTCTGTCAGCAGCTGCACACTGGTTTCACCATTTGCTTTCACATCAACAGCCTTTCCTAAAGGCAGGCACATTGACTTCTCAAACACAGATGTAACCAATAACACTGATATGTGCTGCATTCTCTGGTATTATGCAAGCTCGCTCAGTGATTCAGTTCAAGACACGACGAAATAAACAACCAACACTTACTTGGCATTTTCTGATTTGTCAACCTGTCCTCTGCTGGATGTATACATGGATTAAATTTCACATTTTAAAAAGTGTGAAGACAACATTTTTTAAAAGTGATGATTGGTGACAGATGATGTTTTCAGTATGAAGCCAATAGTTCATTCCAGGTTTCAGTTGTACTTCATGTCGAAATATGCCTCACGAGAACCGTCTCGCCCAGCCCCCTCTTAGTCCGTGTGAAACCTCATTATGTCTGGAGTATTAATAAAATAAGAGCACTGATGTCAACTGAGCCCCAAAGGCTGTTTGTCATTCATTTGTGTGAGGTCCCTGTACAGCTGATTGTTCTCAGACAGCAAAACACATCATCGCATTTAGACGTCTGGAATGTTTTGTAAAATGTGAAAATGGATTGGATGTGGAATGAAAAATGCATAAATGAATTCATTGATTTTTCTGTGTCGTTCCAGATTTTGACATGAAGAAGGACATAGACGCATTAATAGCAGAGGAACGAGCTGACATCATCCGCAAATATGACAAGGTCGGTACAAAGAAATGCCAATGCTAACGGATGACACGGGTCTCGTAAATTATTCACGTGTAGCCGTAACCTCTCTGTGGAGGATCATCACCGTTTATGAAACGATTAATATCTTTTATGTGAGGGCTATCACTGTCCACATTCTGGCAAATTTATGGCAAGTCGCAGCTTAAAATGAAGTGGAGCCAGGAAGACGAAGCAGGCTTTTGGTCTGTGTCCTTTGTTTTGCGTACAGTGTTTCATAACAAGGTTTGTGCGCATGTTTCAGGGCAGGCAGGAGGGCGTCAGCATCGACCCATGGGAGGATGCTGACAACAGCATCTATAATTTCATTGACCGATTTGGCTTCCAGCAGTAAGTTTACCTGACCTGGATTTAGTGGTTTGAAATCTGTCTGGAATGTTTTTTTTCTCCGTGTTTAACTCTATTTTACTTCATGATGATGTGTTATATCACTCTCACATACACGTTACTCTCTCATGTTGCTTATCATTAACACACGTGTATTTCCCCTCCAGTAAGGAAGAACTGCCAACTCCCAGTGCTGTTGAGGAGAAGGTATGCCTCTTTTTTTTTTTCCACATTCCAGATTTTGGTCTTGGTTATGATATTTAAACACGCTTAGGTATGCACTGCTCCTAAATTATGTCTACATTTTCCTCCTCAGCAAAAGCACCTGGAAATAGAGCGAGTGGGAAAATGGCTGAAGATGGTGAAGACGTGGGACAAGTATAAGAACAGTGAAAAGGTGTGTAACCGGGTAGAAATTCTGTCCTAAGAACCCTGTCTCAATTTGTCTTTTTCTTCCCTCTTTTGGAGTCAACTGTGATCTATTGTTTCCCTTTTTGCTCAATGGTCTATTTTCCTCTCACCTTTTAACTGAAGCTGTTTCTCCTGTTTAGTGGAGACAATTTAAGCATCTGCCTAAGTGCTACTGATGAATCTCAGTCACTCAAGAGAGTTCATAACTGTAAAGCACCATTTATTTGCTCCCTTCCCCTCCCTCCTCTGGTTGTTAACTTAAGTTTTCTTTATGCGTGTATTTTTACAAAGAGAGTCTCTTTTTATCTGCGTCTTCATATAACTGTCCTTTCCGTTTTAGCTGTTGAAACGTGTGTATAAAGGCATCCCTCTTCAGTTGAGAGGCCGGGCGTGGGCTTTGCTCCTGGACCTCGAGAAAGTCAAGAATGATAATGCTGGAAAGTACGAGGTATGAATCCTAAAACTGAAATTCCCCTCAAAAGTCCGGCCATGAAAGTTATTCTCTCCATTCCAGTTTTGTGCAAAACATATGCAAAAAATGTCAAAGTCGCCACGTGATCAGATTTTCTAACATACTGCCATCTAGAAGCTTTCGGGGAATTATTAATCATTATAGCCACAAATTTGTCTGTGTCTCTCACAAACAGGGGGTAACGACCAAACGAACTGAATGAAGTAACTCTTACTCAGTCTCCTTGGGTTCACACAAAATGCTTCTGTAAATATCAAGCCAGAGACGAAACACTAGATGGCATGTCTTACATAATCTATAATTAACATTTTTTTCCCCTAAATTTGAATGTTTCCGTTTCCAATTTTTCCACAACTTCAAATTCCACAAAAATCAGAGGCCAGTGCAGACTCTCCTCATGTTTACTATTTATAACTAACATTTATAACTCTTTTTTTACCCCTAGAAAATGAAGCAGCAAGCTCGTAACTTCTCCACAGAGATCAAGCAGATAGACCTGGATGTCAACAGAACCTTCAGGAACCACACTATGTTCATGGATCGCTTTGGAGTCAAGTGAGTCATGTTCAGTGTTTATGTATATTCATGCTTTTAACTGGTAAATGTGGAAGATTGCATTGTTGCTTTAAAATGGCAAACTTCAAGAACCATTTCAGGAAAACTATGACAACTAAATTAGGTTGAATTGGGTTGAAGTGCTTGAGTGTAAATTTATCATAGCCAGTTTTTTGTAACATTACTGAGTGGGTGTTGTGTTGCTGCCACCCAGAAGATCCACAGTAGCAGCATCGAATAATTTGGTGTTAATATGAGCTGCACTGCTGGATCATGGGAATACTCCTCTGACCTTAAAACCCTGTTAAGTAAGCGTGGGCTAACTCTAATAACGCATCTCCAACATGTTTGTTTTACTGAGGGGTCTCCAAAGCTCATCTTCGTTTTTTTTTTTTGTCTTTAAGTCAACCTCTTCATAATCAGTTTTGGCCTCGCTAAGTTTGCTGTAAAGTTTGACCTGTCGTTCAAGCTTAACCAGAGGACCCCCACACACACACACGAAACCAAAGCAAGAGTGGTTTCCTCCCTCTGGTGTTTTATTACGTTTCCTGTAAGTGCACAAGGCACCACAGGAAATGGCATTCATACAGAAATGTGCAGGCACATGCTCATATAAAATGTTCATATAAATGTAATGTGCATACAGAATTAAATTTTTAAATTACTGGAAGTTATCACATAAGGTTCATGTAAGGTTAAAAATACAGAAAATAGAAAAAAAACATGCAGGAAACGTGCACCTCTTGTTTCACCTTTCGTTTGGTTAATGTTTTGTGTTTGATTGTGACTATAAAAAAAAAATCCACGGGTTAGTGAGTGTGTGACTTGACCTCTCTGTCTTGGCTCTTGGTACTTCTCCTTCAGTTCAAACTTTTCAAAACTAATAGAGAACAAAACACCACACCATCCTGCTTGACTGCCCACTGCTTCCCCTCCAGTAAACAGATGTGTTACTCACACAGAGCCACCGATGGCTATTTAAAGTTCCTTTCCTGGCTCTCGGAGTCTATAAGAAATGTATTTACTAAGGAGACAGGGGAAAGGGAGACATCCTCTATTTTCTGTTATACACCACACACACTTGGTGTTCATTGACTGTAACTGATAAAATCTCAGATCAAATCTGCCTCTCAGCATGTATCTCATACACAGTATACATCACAGTATTTTTTCACACATAGGAAGTAAAACTTGTGTGTGTGATGCTAGGTGGCTTACGTAAGACACGATTAAAAAAAAAAAATCCATTTGTCATCATCATTTGGGAGGCCCCGTTTGAGCTGCAATGTAACCACAGGATTAACAGATCAGGTGTCTGGAGACTCTTTCTTGCTCTTCAGTGTTACATAAACATTGTTGCAGCAAGCAAAGCTGAACAGAGCCCAGACAGAAGACCATTGCTACAAAGGCTGAAAGGATAATGGGATGCACCCCAGCACTAAAAATAACCACAGCTGTTATCACACAACTCCCACTGCTGATTGATCGAGTTCATTTAAGGACGAGAGGTTAATGCTTCACTAATCATCATTTATAAGACCTTGGCAATGGTTCAGGTATTAAACTTCTGTTTGACAACGGTATCCGATCGCATCCGTGTTTCAGCTGGTGATTTCTGTATTCTCTCTGCAGGCAGCAGGAGCTCTTTTATGTGCTAGCAGCCTATTCTGTCTACAACACGGTAAGTGTATGTCTGAGTGCATATGTAACTTTAAGTGTGTATGTTGCACATTATAGTCGGTCTGTGCCGCCTGGTCATACAGTAAAGAAAGAACAGGACCAACACTCTAAAGCACTCGGTCGTTCAGAGCCTGGGGAGACATCTTTTATTTATGAGGGCGGCTCGGCCTGAATGTACAGAAACACAGCGTAGCAGTCCGACCAATAATAGCGCACCAATCGTTTCACGACACCCCAAGCGGTGCCGCTGTCATTAAACAGCACTATTTTGTGCTTTCATTGTGCCATAATCATTATTAAAGGAATCTAGTTTGTGCAACTAGAGTGCTGACAGCTTGCTTCTGCAGCTCTCTGTTAACGAATGAGGATTAAAATGTAATTGGTAACTTGTATGATGTAGATATAAATTCTACAAGGTCAGTCTGCTACGGTGCATACTACATCGGCACCGGTGCAGTCCTGTTTTTCTAATCGGATTTTGAGGTTGAGGTGTTTGACTCGGAGGAAATGGGCATGTGCTGTTCCCTTTTTCCTTTTCCCCTCTTCTCACACACTCCGTACAAAAAAACTAGGTCAGTAGGAAGGAGAGTGTTTGTCCTTTTGCCTGTGTGCTGGAGGAGAAAAATGTGGAGAATGTATACTTTGACCTCAGTGTAATCCTTTAATTTAATTAGATAAAATTTACTGTCTGTCCTTAAAAGGATACTTTGAGTGTTCATGCTGCACAATAAATTGATTTTGATATGGACAAATACCAAATATGTGTCTCAGGTTTTGGCAAGTGCTCGCTAAGTGTTATTTATTTAGCACTTTGAAGCAAGTGATTCAATGTCAAGACATGATAGACATTAATGAGAATGTTTTGCCTAAAAATAAAAGAAGTATTTATAATGTTGAAGCTGTATGACATCCATAGTCTGGTTTGAGAGCACGTCAGACATGCAGACAGTCTCATCCCCTCATCTCCGGTCCAGTGTGCTACATTAAATCATAAATAATTCCTCTCATTTGCCCCCTCTGTTTAAAGTGAACCCGTCTGCTCTCCTGTGTTCCCCCAGGAAGTGAGCTACTGTCAAGGGATGAGTCAGATTGCTGCCATCTTACTCATGTTCCTGAATGAAGAAGATGCCTTCTGGGCTCTGTCTCAGCTCCTCACCCACAGCAAGCACACTATGCATGGTGAGTATAGAAGGATAGAAATTTCTTAGATGTTGCAATTTTTCAAGAAATGTTGTTTCGTTATGGTAACCAAACACCATTTATATGACATCTTCAGGCTTCTTCATACCAGGATTTCCCAAGTTGCAGCGTTTCCAGGCCCATCATGAGCTGATCCTCTCCAAAATGCTACCTAAGCTGAAGAAACACCTGGTGAGAAACAACTTTGTTATACGATGCAGGTGTCACGGAGCTAATTTATTGATACTCAATATCAATGACAAGAATGTCACTGCAGTATGAAAAGTATCACAACAGTTCAGAAGATGCGATTGTTAAGATTCCCATGGAGACTATTTCTCTTTAAAACTCGCTCCACAGGACAAGGAGCAGATGACAACTGGGATTTACACCACCAAATGGTTTCTCCAGTGCTTCATTGACAGGGTGAGTCAACTCAGTTCAGCGCATTTCCTCACATTCCAGCGGTAGACAGATCCAAATGCGGGGGTGTTTTATTCTTTTTTTAATCACACTAACTTTGTTTGCTTTCTGCTTTGCATAACAGACCCCTTTCACTCTCACCCTGCGTTTATGGGACATCTACATGTTGGAGGGAGAGAAGGTTCTCACTGCCATGGCTTACACAACCCTCAAATTACACAAGAGTGAGTATGAGGCTGAGGACATCATTCTCCGTGTGGTTCTGTACAGAACCAATCAGGGAAAACGGATTCATGACGAGATGCTGCCATCAGTGGATAACATGGATGCTGACTTGTCACTGGATTACCATTTGATAATGCTTTTTGGTTTCTTAGGTATTACAGGGTTAGCTTCCCGTTGACCTCATTAGTTACACAATCCTCAGTCGTTCAAAGAGTTCCTGTGTTGTGTGTGTGTCCACTCAGAGCGCCTGCAGAAGCTTCAACTAGAAGACCTGAGGGAGTTTCTGCAGGAGGACCTGGCTTCCTCTTTCTTTCTGCCCGATGATTTGGTGATTGAACAGCTGAACACTGCACTATCTGAGCTCCGCAGTAAAAAGCTGGACCTGCCTCCTCCAGGTGCAGTGGATTTACCATAAGAATCGTGACAACATGTCACCTCAGTTACCAACTGTTCTAGTATATATCGCTTGCTTTTCACACGTCGGTTGTGATATTGTTGTTGATATATCTTTAATCTTTGTTTTTTAGCCAAGTCAGATGAGTTACCAAAGAAACCTCTGGGTCAGGAGAGACCAGTTCTTCTCCTGCCGCTGGTGTCTGACTCTCCTGTAGAGGCCAAAGTTAATGCACAGACAAATGTCCAGCAATCGGATATCATCACCGAAGACCACAGCCCTTCTAATGGAGAGAACCAGAACGCCAGGATTCCCCCTGGGGCGTGTACATCAATGCCTTTGCCAGATGCAGTTGTAGTGCATCCACATGTGCCGCCGTTGCCTGATGGGTCTTGTAAAACACCTCCTCCATTGCCTCCAAAACCAGAAAAACCTTGTGTCGTGGTGGGGTTGGTCGGGGACGTGAAGGAGACGCTCCCAGATCTTAGCCAGACTGAAGACAGGAGAAAAGCAGACACCCAACCTGATGATCCAGAGACCCAGGATGAGCGTATGGATTGGCCTCCCCCATACGAGCCCCCTATTGCAGACGCTCCTCCCGTGCCAGCTGAGGAGGAGCTTCAGAATCTTCCCGATCTACCGCCACCGCCACCTATCTTCTACCCTGAGCAGAAAGACCAAAGGCCTGACCCACAGACACAGCACGGATCTCCCTCCCCACGCTCTGCTTCGTCACAGGATCTAACTAGGCCAAAGCTACCGATAAAACCAAGCCCCAAACCACCCATGCCCCTTGAACATATTCATAAAAAACCTCCGTCGTCCCTTACTCATGCTTTAACTTCACCCCCATCCTCATCCGCCTCCTCTCCTAAACTTCCTCCCCCTAAACCAAACAAATTCCCCGTCTCTCTCTTCGTCCCGGTGCCTGCTGGAAACAGACGGCCTTCTAACACTTCCCAGTATGATAACCTTTCTGAGCACGATGAGGACGATCGCTACATGGACAGGCTGCTAGAAGTATCAGCTAACCTTCCTCACTGCCCAGGACTTGATTCCACGCCCGAGGAAATGCCAGGCGTGCATGGGAAACCGCCGGCACTCGTCACGGACAGAGAATGCGACTTCTCTCCGCGTCCCCTCCCTCCGTCCCCTGTCTTCATTCCTCCGTCCCCCTCTCTCTTGCCCTCGCGTTGCGCTCTTCCCAGTTTACCTCAGGAGCAGGACTATGAAGTACAGGACGGCTGGGTCGACGAGTCCATCGTTCACCCTCCGCCGCCTTGCTTCGCCAACACACTCAGTCCCTTCCAGTGTAGCACTGCCAACCATTCAGACACACACAGATCCACCTCGCCCAGTTACTCAAAGACTTTCTCTCGGCCCAGGGACCATTCCGCTTTTCCAGCCCCACTTTTGTACACTGGGTCTCCCCCGGTCCACGCCAGACCTGCAGGACAGTCAGCAGTGGCAATGCCATTGGTCCAATCCAGCCCAGACTTTTGCAGGGTGCATCAAGGGGGACAGCCGCTGCCCAAATCTGTGACTTTTTAAAGATATATCTGAAGAAAACCAAGCAGTACTGGATATGTGGTCATGCCAAGATGATTCCATTTTTCTATCTGCTTGATATGTCGCCAGTACGTATTCAGTATTTTGTGTGTGTTTTATCGTGTGTGAAAGGAAAGACTACTTTGATATGTACATATTTGTGATACTTGCACCTTTTTTCTAAGGGCAGTTACATTTTCTATGTGTTGAACGTATATTTAAAACTGCTCCTTGCTACTGTTAGCAGCACAAACAGAGCGTATTAACGCGTCATTTTGTTAAGTTTATTACTTGTATACAGAAACAAAGTGAACTAATGCCAGCTCAGCCTTTCACTATTGGTTCATTTTCAACTTCTTTTATTCTCCGGTAGAACAAAGTGTCTTAACCTGATGACAATGCACTGGGGGTAGCAACTGTAACACAAGGGCTTTTGATGATGTCACGTAAGGTCGTCTTTACAAAAGCACATCAAACTTACACAATTATACCAGTACTTCATTTAGGGTACACTGTGAGGAGGCTCACACACCCTAAGTGTGAAACTGTCATGTCTTGAGGTCAGTACTTGACAACGTGGAGGAACCAAGCATGTTCTTTTAAAATGATCTCTAAAGTTGTAACCATCATCAGCAAAGATGACACTGACTTAAGTGTGAAGTGTGTTCACTCACTCGCCCTATTTAGTCAATTGTGTTCAGGAAGAGATTTGCTCGTACGCTACCAATGTTACAAAAGTGTTATCAGTGTTATGTCTATTTTTTTTTACATTTATTGAGTTCATCAGGTGGGGATAATTTTTGGATGTGCATGCATAAGGACAGACTGAAGCTTAGAAGTCCTTAATAGTCACAATAGTTCCTAAGAGTGGCCCCATCTAGTGGTCATTGTTACGCGTTGCCTGTCTTACAGTCACGCTGTAAATCAGTTTAGCATGTTCACAGCGTTCAGATGCCTCCTATACTTTGGACAGTGAGGACATAGTATCGTTTATATATTTAGACTGGGATGTCCAGTTATAGTGCACTCAACAGATTCCATATTACACGGTGTTTTGCCGTAGCCAGTCAGACAGAATAGGATGATTCCAGTGCACAGAGATGTTTTAGAGCCATCGCAGTGACATTGATACATACTGTATTTATTTGAGTTGTTTGTAAATGTAGAAAAATGAGGTTGAGCCATAATATACAGGGACCTATAAACTAAACATGCTTATACCATATATTTTCATTCTGTTATAAACTGTATCTGTGTATGACCATGTTCTTTGCACTGACCTTATTACCGGTTACATTACAGATTTTTTTTAATTCTTAAAAGCAGTCCTTCTGTTCAAGGATACAGCCAAAACGTTGCGATGGTTGCAGATGTGCAGTGGTCAGATTGCTGTATAGATTCATAATCTGTCATTCAATACAGCATCCAAGTATCTTTGCTGTATTGGCATATTGTTGGTCATGTGACCCGATCACCTGCTTCAGGAATACAAAGCATGTTGTGGATTTTGTTAACGTTAGAGCAGAGGTTCAAACCAAAGCTTATGAACACATGGAACTACTTGTCTGCTTTTTATAAAGGGTTAAACTTTGGTTTTCTGTTGGTTTTTTCCCCCCACCCCAACACAGATAATACCAATCTAGTTTCAGTTATTTATTGCACACAAAATTGTGTAGTATATCCACCAGTGTTTGAAGTAAACAAATATAGAGATTACATAAGCATTTTAAATATAAATGTCAAAACATAAAATAACATCCAGACCGTCAGAAAGCATTTATACGAGCTGTACTTCAAGACAATCCAGTTTGTCCTATGAACACCTTATTCCACATAAATCATGATGTGTATAACTGCAATTTCAATTTTAAAATGTATTAAATGCAGATTATGTAAACAGGGAAAACTTACAATAATAATTTAATTCTAACATTTAAGTTCCTTTTGGTAAGGTAGAGTACAGACCCATTCTCCCACACAGGTGTTTTCACTTATTGTGTCTGATTAGACCTGTTCTCTATTCTCAGGACAGCGTGGCAGGATGTAGACTGCTTGATTGACCTCTCCCCGACTCTCCTGTTCAATTAGTCGCACCTGTTAGGATGGCTCAATTTAAAATTTTACTTCATTAGTCAAGTAGTCCTTCTGTTTGCTGTCTCCACCCCCTTCAACTTCAAGCATCTAATCAGCAGAATAACTGAAAACACCACAATCAGCCTCAGCTTATGCAAAATGCTTAATGTTTTCAAAAACATACATTCAGTATTCATAATTGCACTTGTATGAGGCAAAATAAGTAACGGCAATAATGAAACAAAGCGAAAGTCGACTATATATTTCGGACTTTTGTCCATCACACTTCATATTTCTGATGTCGCTGAATTGAAGCTGCATTAAATCCCGACACAGGCTGAGGATCTTTTGACTGGAACCAACATGTCAGTCATTAGCTGCTACTCCCAGACTGGTCTTTGGTTGTATGTGGCACGGCTGGTAACATGGTCATAAACTCAACTGAGCCATGAGGTTATGAAGGGAGGTGACGCTGTCCTGGAGTTTGGAGTCTTCCTCCTGTCCCAGTGACACTCCAGCCAGGCGTGTAGAACCATTTGCTCCCAGAATGCACGGCAGGCTCAGGAACACTTCTAAACCTATGCCACTCCAGCCCTGCAGCACGTGAACGTAAACACACAGATTTGCTACTAGGACATCTAAAATCAAATGTTCATGAAAATCCTGACTTTGTGAAATATACATTAATACTATTGAAAGTGAAAAATAAGATGGAGGTGAGAAATGATGATGCTACCTGGGCCAGCGTGGATATGGAGTGGACCTTCATCCTGTCTGTCATGATTGTGTTTGTGATGTCAGCAATGGACATACCCACAGACCATGACCTCTGCCCTCGACTCTTCATCATCTCAAATGCTCTATGTAGACAGAATGACTTACGTTAGGAAAACGTGTATGAAGGGATGATGATATTTTTTCTCTAAAAATATCAGTACCTGTGTAAGAGCGGTTTGGAGGCGTTGGATCCAGAAGCGATCTCTGGCTGCACACTGGAACTCACGCCAATGTTACTCATCACAGGAACTGAGACATAAAAAAAAAAACAGTGACGAGCAGATGAGAGTGCGTCATGGCATTATCAAGTCCTTTCAAGGATGAAAGGACAACAGGAAAGAATGCAGCGTCACCAGTTATCACAATCCCATTTGACAATAAAATGAATAAGGGCAGATGAGCAGACAAGAATGAAAACAGCAGGATAAAGAGTGGGGCGTGCACGTCTGTGATATAAATGACACTGACATTCAAGATCACCACAATAAGCCGAACTCTACGTGGCGCCCTTTTAGCTCACCTTTGTTGTCAGAAAATTCACCTATAACCCAGGCCTGTTTGTGAGTGTTCAGGTTAATATCCAGAATGTGACTAAGTCGCTGCGAGTCCAGGTTACACCCTACTCCGATCACCCGATTTGGGGGAAAACCACTCTGCTTCCAGGCGACATGAGTCATGATGTCCACTGAGGGCGAACGAAAACAAACAACACATGTGCCAAAGTTAGAAAAAACAGCTTATCAGCAAGAGTGCTTCATCCCCTTTGTCCCTCCACTAACCTGGCTGTGAGGCAATGAGCACCACAGCATTGGGGCTGAATCGCACCAGATTAGGGATGATTCCTCGATACAGGTCGACATTGGTCTGGACCACACTCACGTATGACTGCTCGCCGCTCCATGCGTTTGCCGTCACGACAACGACCCTGGATCCTGCTGAAGCCGACAAATCTAACAGGGGAGAAACGAAGTGTCAGCATTGATAAAATTCATTAAAACATTGATGTGCTAACCAGCAACAAGCAGCAGTGTGAAGCTGTTCGTATCTTGTAAGGATTAAACAAACACCTTTTGAAAAAGTTTGCAGTGACATTCTGCCTGATTAAACTCTGTGGTGACGACCAATGGGGCCATATTTATATACACATGCTACTGAAATGGCCAAAATGCCAAAGATAAAATGACATCTAAAATACATTGAATCAAGAGAATTAATAAGGGAGATTAAAAATACCAGATTTTAAGGAAAACAATGATATCAACTTCATTTTGTGTTTCCTACATGGTATATTTAAGCAATAATGTGTTGCTACTGTAAAAATGGGCATTAAATTTATCCAAACTCTGACCTGTTTGAAAGGTGTGTTCACATATCAACTCATTAACCAGTGTGTAAGGGCTTAAGGTCACAGCTCTCCTGTTGAACTTATGATATAATCTGAGCTAGCAGCGATGTCTCTGTGGATGGAACGCACCTCTGGATACTTCAACCTTCGGCAGACCAAAAATCTCCAGGTCTGTGCTACCGCCTTTAGTGGAACTCTCAGCGACATCAATGAACACGACTTTATCCACACTGCCCTGGATGGAAGTCAGACAATTATAATACCAGAAATAGACATCTTATTGGTAAATGTACAAATTAAAATCTGTGGCTTATAATGAGTGAACAACCTTTGCCAATATGCTCATCACTGACGCCATTCCCAGATCTCCACCTCCAATAACTGAGACTTTGTTGACTTGATGATCACGATCTCTGATAGTACCTGAAAAGCACGTGGTTGAACTATCAATAGAACATCAATACTCTATTGGTGATGAGCAGCACAGTGGCTGCAGATTGAGCAAAGCACCTTCATTGATCTTGAGATTTGAGACAAAGGCCAGAAGATCGTGAGGGTTGCTGGTCTCTCCTGTGCCCTTTGATATCAGCGGAGGATCCTCCTCAAACTTGGAAATCATCTCAGACAGCAGAAACACTACGGATGACTTGGGCTAAGGATAACACCACTGGAATGGTTAATGCATTCATACAGCCACCACTCAAAGCACTTTACAACTTTTGCCTCACATTCAGCACTGACGGCCGAGGCAGCTGTGCAAAGGCCCACTTCCTTGTAAGGAGCAACTTACATAATCCCAATTGTGCAGTCCAGGCAGGTGTATCCTTCCTTTGGCGTCGACATGCTTGCCGTCTTTGATGACCATGCTTTCAGTCGGCCTAAGCAGGCATATGGGAGGTGTGAAGGGAAAGGAGTCCAACAGCCACAGCAGAACTGGGAAGTTGTAGGAGCGACCTTCAGACAGAGAGGCTGCAGTCAGTACAGTGTAATCTCCCACCCACACATTTAAGGTGTTAAACACAAAACAGAGAGTGAAAGGGTGTGAAAAGGAGTGACAGTTTTAAATTAAAAAAATGACATTTTTGTTTCCTTGGTGCATTACTAAATTATTCTCACTTCATAGAGACGGGATTTTCTGAGGTTGCTATCTTGTCAAGGCAGTGTCACGTCTGTCACGTTAAAGGAATCTATTCTTACCTTCATACTTGACAGGGACATTCCCAATCAATTTTAGGAGGTCTTTCTGGGTGCCATCACTGAATGCTGAAACAGGGAGTGGACACAGTTATCAGTCAGATATTGACCATTATTTGAGATGAATGAAGAAGAGATGGAGATTTTCCAGATAACTCACTGTATGTTCCTGTGACTGGTTTCATTTCAGGGTAGATCCGATGGATTTTAGTCAACTCCCCAATAGCAACATCATGGAATTTGTACTAATATCACAAAATAAATGGAGGAAAGCAAATTTGTAGGTGCTGGGATGACAGATCACATCATGAAACATTACACTTTCATTTGTAGAAAGCACTTGGACTTTTATTTTGTAGAATCTGTGACATCAAATAAAACTATACATTCTTCAGTTGCTATCCAGGTATCCTGAACATAAGATTTACAAAATTGCTCACTGTTGGGTTTACTCTTAAAATCTCACACATATCACACAGATCCATTGTACTTAACTACTCTTATACTCTGTGGTAACCACCAATGGGTCCATTTTCTTAAATGTTCTTATTCTTATTTTTTCTAATTTATCCATGATCTGACCAGAAAGGTCATGTTGAGATACAAGATCTCTTATAATCTCTAGGGAAATACTAAAACTTTCCAATGACGCAAATTATATGAGGAAAATCTGTATTAAACGATGGCAAACACATGAGAGTAAAAAACAAATAAGGGAAATTAAAATGTCACAACTTCAATCCCATTACTGGATTCGTTTAGGTATAGCAGGAATTATATATTAGTATTCAGTTGCATATTTCCTTGTATTTGTCTCCTTTGAGCTGTTACGTAAAAGCTGGTTCAGCCAGTTTGAGAGGGAAGATAGTGGCTTAGCATGTGATGCTAGCTGTGTAATGGATTAACTGGTGACCACACTTACTGGTGACTTTAACCTGAAAATGTTGTTGGTATTTTACGATTTAGCTTTGAGCATTTTATAGGTGCTCACCAATGGAAAGATAGTAATAAATTAGTGAAATCAGATACATTTTCAATCTAGTTTGCCAATCTACTGACAGAATAGTTATCAGTTAGTGTGGTCCACTAGGTACGCCGAAACACCGGTGTCACGTCAAGAGACTTTACTTAAATCAATACTTTACAGTCCTCTAAATAAAACTAACCTTGGACAGAATCCGCTGTATTTTGTCAGAACCGAGGTCCATCTATTGAAGTAAAAGAGAGATAACGCCTGTTGTTGAATGAATCTAAATGAATCTGCCTTGTTGACAGATAACTTGGATCTCAAGGAACTTCCGCAAACTTTGAGGAACAGAGATATTGGAAAACAGATCCGCCTACTGGGATGTACGGCAAGCCCTACGGGACAAAACTAGTTTACATACACAAGCTAATGCTAGTGTATTTTAAACCTAAATCCGAGCTAAAATGTGTATTTTACCTATTAGTATTACAATAAAGCAAACAAATCAAAAAACGACTTAGTGCGTAAAATATTTTGGATAAATTTAACGTACCATTTTCCAGTTGTGAAAAAATTGACAGAAAATGCATAATACTAATACTTATTATAAGACATGCATTTTTGATTTCCCTTACAATTCTCTTGAGAATAAAAATAAATAAACCTTTAAGACTGACCTATTAGTGGTTTCCTCAAAGTATAAGAGGTTAATAAAATATTAATATGAATATCAATAGCCTTTTTATTATGTTAAAATTATAATTCATAGGTTTTATTTCAATGCCGATGATTGTATCGACAGCCTTAGGTGGATTACTTTGGTGCGAGAATGTGTAAAAACAAAAGCACAGTCTAGTCAATGTCAAAAATAAATACTTTTCCACAACATTTAGGACCATAAATTATTTCATTGCTTTCATTTAGAATAAAAAAGCTATTTTTTACAAAGTGTTATTCGTTGCATAAGTTATGTTCTGCATATTACCAAGATTGTCATACTCAAACAGCAAACATGGACATAAAATTGACAATTAAATAAAAGCCATCGTTTACTTATAATTTCTGTCGTATACTTTTAAAGAGAAAAAAATCATGTCATGTGATATTTTTCTGCAAAATTGTTAACGTACAATTAAACAACGTTTGCTTGAAATGTGCAACTTCAGCTCAAAAATACATCTCATACATGTGGTTGTTAGTTTAAAATGAAAGGGGAAAAAAATCACACACTCATTTGTCTGTAGCTTAATTCTTTTTAGAAATTGAGACCGTCGATAGTTGAAAACTTGCATTCAATGGGGTTTAATAAATAATAGATTGGGAAAAGTGAGGACTGTTCAGTATAAACTCTTTGAAGGATTTGTGCCCATTTTGTCATGTGACTGAGTGAAAAACTTGTGTCCGTTTCCTCCTTATCCGATCTCAAGCATGATTCTTTGTCAAAGGTGAACCCACTGACTGCCCCATGTGTGTTCCGTTGGTGCATCCGGTCCTACATCTTTTCAGAGACAAATAATAAAAGGGCTTCTCCTCATTTTTTCCTTTTAACATTTTTGTTTTTGAGCTCCTCTTCCTCTCTTCTCTCTTCCTCCAGGTCTTCCTGCACAGCCATTTTAAGACTAAAACAAAGACAAAAGTGATAACAATATATGAAGAAGATGAAAACTAAGACTCTTGAGAGACAAAGCACATGTTCACAAGTGACTGAGATCTAATCAGCTGTTTTACCTCCTGGCCTCTTCTTTCTGCAAATCTTTCCAACTGCTCTCCATGAACTTCAGCGCATAATCACTCTCATCCTTGTATCTGAGGTCAAGAGCACACCACACATTTTCATTTGAAGTTATTTGTTCTTCCAAAACACTCTTTGACATTGTTTATGTGCACGGTATGTGATCACAACACTTACCTCTTTCGATCATAACCGAAGATTTCCCTAATATGTTTCGAGATTTCATCTTGTTCGTCGCCTTCGTCATCAATAAAATCATCCATTTCTGGGTCATACTCTTCCTCCTCTTCATATTTCCTCTTGTATGCAGAAGTAATGGGTGGCAACATTGTACCTGTATGAAATTCACTTTTAATACATTGAGGTGATGTATCAAGATGTTTCGTCTTCCTTTTGTCAAATTTGCAAAACGGTAATATTAACATATCTAACTAAGAAGCAGGAATGGAATTGCCGGCACCCTTGCTGAGATAATTATTGCAGTCACGTTGACTTTATATGTTATTGATATGAAATGAGCTAGTTTGACGTTAAAGGTTAGCCTCAAACACAGCCATTAAATCATGGCCACAATATCAAAACATTTTTAATAACATAATATGCAGGCATCATCCTGACCTGAGTGATTATTTTTCAATCTTCTTTTCAGTGTTGTCCTTACCAAGATATACAGTATCAACACTTAGCTATAATACGACAAAGATCACACAAGATCAGAAACATCACTGAATTGTAAAAAAAAACAAAAAAACCCCAAAAAAACAATCAAAATAAAATAACTGACCACATCCAACAATACTATTTGGTTTATACTGTGAAACCTTCTCGTCTTTACCTGGTGGTCTGTTCATTGGTCTGTACTGCATTCCCCCTCTTGGTGGAATCCCAGGTCTCTGTGGCATGCCTGGCCGGGGAGGAACTCCTGGTCTGGGTCCACCAACATTCTTAGATGAGATGGTCTCGGACACCACAGTACACTTGGGTCTGCCAGGTCCTGACACAAAACTGCCAGTCGGCCGTCCCCCATTACCGGGCTGACCAGGTCTGACACCATTACTTCCAGAGCAACCCTGGAGACTGCTCCCACCAGGCCTAGGTGGGACCCCTGCAACTTTAGCCTGGAATGAAGCCCCAGGTTTTGCCTGCGTTTGGGTACCAGGCCTTGGTGTACCACCTAATGAAGGTCTCATTAGGGCATTACTGCTTGATTTTACTCCAGAACTGCTCCCTGGTCTTAGTGGTTCTCCCTTTGCAGGGTTGTGACTTGTGGTTCCTTGCCTGAATGAGCTACCATGGTTGGGTCTGGGCTGTTGGGAGCTCACCTGCTGAGATTTTTGGCCCATCGCATGTGTACTGTGAGGCTTTGACCCAGGAACACCTCCTGGTCTTCCTTTAAGTAATGATGAGTTATCCTTTTTGAAGCTAAGGTCACTTGGGGTGCGGGACATTTGGCCAGAAGAGGGCTTGGGGCCCCCTTGTTTGGCTGAAGCCTGAGACAATCCTGCCTTTGAGGGAACTTTACTGTTTATGGCACCAGAAGAGCTGGATGAGTTTGGCCTGGGTCTGTCTCGATCATCGTGGGATGTCTTGGGTCTCTCTCTTTCTCTGTCACTAACAGAAGACTTAGAAGAACTGTAGCTTCTATCACTTGTCTGTGTTGGGTTTGACTTCTTCACAGATGAACTAGAGACCCTGGGCTTTTCTGAGGAGGTTTTTTGTGGCTTAGGGCTCTTCTGCTCCTTCTCTAAATTGCCTTTTCTAACCGGCTGAGACTTGCTGGGTTTTTCTCTTTCCGTCTTTGAGTCTCGCTCTTTGTCCGGTCTCCTGGCCTTGCGCTCCATCTCCATTTCCCTTATCTCTTCGGCTGTGCGTAGCCTTTCTTCCTTTTTCGTTGCCTTGGGTTTTAGCTCAACTGGCTCATGTTGTTTCTTCTCTGCTAATTTGAGTAATTCTGCAAAGTTCAAGTTAGGTGGTGCAGCTTTTGGTGGCCCACCCGTTTTTTTGGAGGAGGACTTGCTACCACTATTCTCAATGATACTTGAGGATCTGCCTGGCCTCAGCGACTCTGGCTCTGAATCTGTTTGTTCATACTCATAATTGTCCTCATCATCCTCAGGGTCATATGAGTCATATCTAAATCTTTCATCAGACATACCCATTTCTAGATTCCCAGATCGTTCTTCTAGCATTTCTGCCTTTGTTCTCCTCTTCTTGGGTAGCTCTACAACTGGGACACCATTGTAGCCTTTGAAATTGTCCTTGGTTCTGGAAGCCATGGCTCGTGCTTTACGGTCCGATTTCAACTCAACCCTCTTGGCAATAAGTTCCTCTTTCTTTTTCTTCATTTCCAGTTCTGGAGAAAAAAAAACAGATGTAATAACCATATCTCAATCATTCTTTGGTTATTTCTCAGTATCAGGTGACTGAGAATGTCTTGCTTGAATGTATTTTGTAACAGTTACCTTTAACTTTGGTGTCTACAACTTGCTTCTTAAGGAGTGCCTTCACAGCAGCAGGGTTTACGCCTTTAGACCTCGGGTCCTTTTTGGGTGGTCCAGCTTGTAAACTGTATCTCTTCTGCTAAAGTGCCCGACAGTGAATGACAACTTGTTGAGGGACTTACCAACATTATTACAGCATATACATACTAGTAATACATATTCATGATAAGTGGCTAAAATTAGAAGTCTCCAGGCATTAAATGGAAAACTGCACTTAAACTATAAGGTTACAATCGATAAATTGGAAAATGTTAAGTAATCTTAGCAGATGACAGTGTCTGTAGGAACGTTTCCAGGTGCTTCTATGCAGGATCATCAGGGAGTTAGCAGCTAGGCTAACACCGGGATCCGCGCTGACAGATGAGCTGGCATTTGTTCACGATTCTCCATTTTACCATGTGGCTTTAGTAAAACAATTCCAACACATACAACGTGACTTTAACTCACCTTAACATCGCCGACGCCTTGGTTTTGTGATGCGAGAGACAAAATATTATCAAAATCCATCATTTTGGCAGCAGGTGGAGTAATCTACTCAACTCAGCCAGGAATGCTAAGGTTAGCTAACTGGCATACGGCGCGATACGCAATTTAATGTTATTTCTTGAAAACCTGAATATTTTTTACAAAGAAACAAATGCCAAACAAGCACTTGAAAAAAAATCCAACTCAGATTCTTTGCTTCGCCAAATGACACCGAGCGAAGTTAGCAGTTGTGACTGTTAGCGAAGCTAACTAAGATTAGCCGGGCAACAAGAGAGACGACTTTGGTCTTTATGTACTGTAACACACCATACCGTGGCCAAAGCCATCAAAATATCATTTTGACAAATTAAACCGTTCCAGCAGACAATGAGTGAAAACACGGCCAAAAACGTACGATGAGTATGATGTTAACTAACTGCGAGGAAGAAAGAAAAGAGAATTAAAGGGGAACAAAGACTATTCAACGCAAGCAAGAGGGTTCATGTATGAGTACTTCCGTCTTTGGATTCCCCCACCCTCGCGAAAAAGAAACTCTCCCATTACGTTCCGTTTTTTCCGTTCAGTTGATCATATTTTGTCCACGTCAGAAATACATTTTGGCATCCATTCTCATCTAGGAGTAAAAGAATGATTGATTAATGAAGTAAGTAAGAAAGTGTCGAGCAGTGAAATCAGTTCAGTCTACTTATAATGGCGAAAATACGTTTATTATATTGTAACCAAGACCCTATGCATTGTATGAGAGAATACTGAATAAGATGCATAAACACCAAACCGTAACTTACTGAGAAGATACATTAACTATTGCGCATTTGATGACAAAACTGACGTAAAATATAATGCCGCTATCTTTGAATTGGGGTGATCACATGAAAATAGTTTCGCTGTTTATAAGTGAATCATCACAAATAAATACATAGTTAACGCTAACGGGCAAAGCCTATCACTATATGTAAACGCGTTTACTTATCCTGCTTGAGTTATATGGTGGACAATAGCTCTATCTTGTGGCAGCGGAGTAAACTTATTTAACCCCCCGCTCCAGGGCTATTCAGAGTTATAGTTCTCCTAGCTTTGTAGTTAGTCATCGCATTTCATTATTTCAGGTGACAGAGATTCTTGCTTTCAGGGTCGTGTTTTCGAGCCACATGTTGGACGCGTATTTTCTTTACTGTTATAACTGGTAATCTTTCCCTAAATCATGTGAGCACTGTTTAAAAGTTACCGAGTAAAAGTCTGTAATGAATAGTATTATTTGGTGGTGTACTCATTTGATCTACATAATCTTTTTATTTATCATTTTATCATGTGCGGTGCATTGAATGTGTTATTTGCAATTTACACACACGATCAAGACTCAAGAAAACCTCTTTTATTCCAAATCAAGTAGATATTGTAGTATTGCTACATGTGCGTTTGATAATGCGTCATCCGCGCTTTTCACACGGCACATTGTATTGTTGATTTATAATTAAAACTATATATACATGCTTCAAAACCGATGCTGTCAACGAGGTCCATTTTCCTAAAATGTAAATAAAGGCCATCTGCTCCGGCATGTAAACAGCAGACTGTCTCCTCCTATCAGGGCGGTCTTAACGTGGATCCCCGCCCCTAAATACTGTTTTCTGTGCTTATTGGTCAGAAATTACACCCCCGTCCACGTTGCTGCTGATCCATCATATTCAGTCGACGTCAGCCCGCCCACCGGAGAAAGGACAAAAACAATCGGCATCACTGAGGCAGTAGGAACAGTAGGAACAAGAAGACCTTTACCGAATTTGCACGTTAACTTTTAAAGACTGAACATCAAAATGGTTTCTCCGGTGACAGTGGTGAGTACAAGCTTCGGGTCAGCGCTGACATTTTGCCACATTTAAACGAGCAAAGCTACTATTGGTATCACAGCCAGCTCACCTCCGAAGGCAAACAGCTCACCAGTTCGTTTTTAAATAACAAAGAAAAAGCTATAAAAAAACAACGGCCTGGTTGCTAATTTGATAAATAGATGCAGGTTCCGTTTGTCATCCACGCTGCTCTCACTGGTCAATAGCCCCGTTACTCGTAGCACGAACTTTGTACGGTAAACGTTAGCCTGTGTTTTAGCCATGTCTTCCTCCAACATACACATGGACGTTTCCACAAATTTCCAAAACGGCCTGACATAAAGAAAAGCTGTCATGTGACGACCTTTTTTGTCTTTCTTCCCTGTACCCTTCGGTGACGCATGCGCAGTGAGGTGCTGCCTTTTCATCTTTTGTAGTTGTCCTTTTTACACCAGTAAAGACCAATCTTGCTACTGCTGCACTGTTTACTGACAGTCAGCTCCTTCACATGAGCTCCACTGGAAAGAAATAATGTTACAGTCATATTCATAATAAATGTGATATCGACATGAATAATTTAACAAGCCCTGAGCATCCTCTTACTTTAAGAGCTGCTATGAAATTTTACACTGTTTACAGGGACATGACGGATGGTGCGCTGGAACTTGGCTTATAAGCAAAACAACATGCAGCCTCTGTGTTTATTGCGATGGAGGGAGCCTGTGTAGCGAAATGTTTGCCTTCCATGCAGGTTTCCTTAGAGATTGGCGATGCTGAGTAGGTCACAGGGTTTAGGAAGCGACTGAATCCTGCCAAGCCAAGGCCCTGAGACAACGATGAAAATGGTTGCAGAGGCCAGTAAAGTCGAAATCCATTTGCCTGCATGCTTCAAAGACGGGGGAGAACTGCCTGCACAAGCTCGAACTTCAGCCTCAGTTCTGTCTCGAATGCCATTAGTGTGATTTTCAAGATTGATTCTAAGAGCTACATTACTTTGTCTAAAATTAAGCTTAAGATTTATGTTAATCAGTGTGGCCAACTATGTCAAACGTCTTGGTAAACGTGACAATGACCCAACACAAGAATGGACCTCTAAAGTCATCATTCTTAACTTTTGAATGTTCAATACAGTTTGTCACATAACTGAAACAATGGACATTTTTGCCTCATTGTTTGAGTTTTCAAATGGTAAAATGAACAACGTGAGAGTGACTGTGCCTTTTTGCTCCTTGTTGTTGGGTACTCAGGTCATAAGGTGAACAAAATGTTCAAAATTTTTGACTTTCAGAAATTATATATTGTGGACAAACAGTAATTGTCTGCAGGAACTCAGAGAAACACTGAAAACTTAAGTTACGTGCCGGCATGTTGATGACAATGGAGTCTTTTAATCACTATCTCTTTATTTAAGAAGCCTTCGGAGTAGCCTTCAGAGTGACTTTGCCTTGTAATAACACATTGAAATAACGTTGTCATATGACCCAGACGCCAGCTGCATCTACCAGAGCCGTACTTACATTACAGTACAGCTATGCTAAATCGAGAACACTAGAGTTTACTGGTCTATTATGTGGTTCTTTTTATCATGTTTCTGACTCTCAGTGAGCATCTGACCCGGATATTTGAATAAATATTATCCTGGGCGGATGGTGTTGGTCTCAGATATTTGGTTTGTTCTTGGATGTTATGAAAAAATTAGTTGCTGACAACTGCTTTGTTCTTCCTGGACCTCAAGTCGAGGCTCGGGTACCGTAAAAAAATGTTGTTTTGCATAGAGCTTCAACACGGTTAAAGAAGCACTCAGAATGACAGAATCCTTTAATTTGTTTGTTAGCATGCTTTTGTTGGTCTAAGATTATGGACTACTTCAGAAAAAGGAGTCAGTGCGATATGTTATGATAATATATAATATAATTGGTATTACTGATGATCACGTTGATCCATTTTGTTATTAATTAGGTTATATTATTCAGTATCAGCAGGCAGGCAGGCGTTAACAACCTGTTATCTCCATATATGTCAGTCCTGTCAGTCCTTTGCAAACAACCTATATTTATTTTGTGATCAAACTGAAGGACAGTTGATAACCAGATGATTTGCTTTGTTTGCCTTGCAAATAGGCAGCATGTTTTGTTCTTCTGTGTTGGATCCACCCATCTGTCTCAGATGTCTCCTTCACTGTTCCCCATACCGCCCGACGCCTCCCTAATTGGCGAATTCAGCTTTACATTCATACTGATGCAATGACATAAACTTGTGTCATCAGATAAGAAAGAGGAGGATTCCCATGTAGGCATCATTTGTGCTGGATGGATTTCTCTCCCTGTCTCTCTCAGCCGTGTTCTCATTGTACAGATACCAGAATGTTTATATGGGAAACAATGAAAACGGAAACTCCTGCTGAATAATTACACCACAAAATAGGGCTCAAACACTGCATGAATAGGGCCAAAGGTTATGGGAATCATCGACTGCCTCCCACCTTCCTCTCTGGAATCTACAACTGCCAACTGTTCTTCTGAATCTTAAGACCTGCTATCACTGTTCCACTCATTGTTTTTGCAACAGATAACACGCGTGTGATCTGTAATTATTGAAATGTTACTTGACCTCGAGGTTTAGATCAGCCAAAGCCCTTTGTCACTGCATTAAAGCGTCCATGTCGTATTAGTGATAGCTTTTGCCTCATTGCTTCTGATTTGGAAGAGACCGATAGCTCTAACACGAAGAGGGGAAGAGAAGTGGCATTCGTTTACAACATCAACCTCGCTAAGCAGGTGTCACCTGATAGCAGACTCAGTGTTGTCAGACTGAGAGGATCTGCCAAAGAAGACAATGTGACCTTTATGAGACTTTTGTCAAGGCTCGTCTTTTCCCTTTTGATTGGGCAGATCAATATGTAGAATATAAAAGAGGGAAACTTCACCAGGATTAGAGTGTCGGGAAGAATCCATTAAAACCAGCAGCTTACTCCTCATTAAAAATGTCTGCCTGAAGATTTTATTTACATCTTTCCACTACATATGAGCATGAACGCGTGACCGTATGTAAACATGTCCAACAAATCCCAGGTGTGAAGTTCATCAGGACAAACCTGGGGTTACTTTGAGACCTTGTGCTGGATCCTGTGCTGTAATTTGCTCTGCTGCCATCGTGAGCAAGCAAGGTCCTCTGCTTCCTCTCCTCCTTCTCCTCTTCCAGCAGCAAAAACAGTCTGAACTAGAATGACCTCTCAGTCCTCTCCCTCCTTCCCTCTCTCGTTCTCACTTCTCTTCTCTCCCCTACTTATTTGACGAGTCCTAAATTCAGCTCTTGACTGCCTGCTGGTAACCCCACACCTCCACTGCCACCAATCAATCTTCAGTTCCCGACGGTTTCTCCTGCTTCCCCTTTTTCTGCCCTACTTAGTCATCCTATGGACAGCACAATTGGAGTGTACATTTTGTTTCGATCCAATAATTGCTCTCGTCCAGACTCTATCGCTTCTATTTCCTTCCTACCTCGTCGTCCGTTACCCCCCTCCCCCCTTAGTCTTGCCTCTTCCTTCACATAAGGTCAGTCACCTCTCCTTTCGGAGGACCATCTGCCTCAACCCTGGTGATTGTCCGAGCCTTAGGGGGCGATCACTCTAGAAGGGTTGTGAAATCTCTCCCTCCAGCTCTGTTTTTGTCTCCACTTTACCCTCATTGGCCTCGTCTGTTTGGACAGAAGGGAAGGAATTGGCAACAGGATGGGGAAGCATAACTTCATCTGCTAGGCAGTTCTTAAGGAATATCAAATAGGAGAAAAACAGGTTACACGAAGTCAAGTTAAGAAATATTTTCCTACACACCTCCTCAGTTTGCATCAACCACACAACGAGAGTATGTATGACATGTCGAGGCAAAGCACTAACCAAATCAGCAGGTACAGCCACTTGTGGTTTGTTCCGTCTCTTAAAGATACACACACACACAGTACAATGAACGAATACAGCATTTGTGCCGGCTTTGAACATTAATATATTTTTTCTGCTTTTCAGGTGAAGAGTGAGGGCCCCAAACTGGTGCCGTTCTTTAAATCAACCTGTGTTTACTTCGTCCTGTGGCTGCCGACCTCTAGCCCTTCCTGGTTTAGCGCCCTTATCAAATGTCTTCCCATTTTCTGCCTATGGGTCTTTCTATTGGCGCACGGCATCAACTTCCTGGGCGCCCATTCCAATGCACGCAAGATTTTAGCTGGTCTCATCTTTTCTGCTCTGGGCGATGCCTTTCTCATCTGGCAGGAGCAGGGCTACTTCGTCCACGGTGAGGGGAAACTTTACACAACAGATGTCTCATCTGCAGTACTATCCGCTCACCATTTGTCATTAACTTTTTAAAAACTTTTTAATTATTTATAACATAAGTGCACCGTCTCACTTACCTACAAAGTCGATGCAACGCCTCAGACACGTGTCATCTCGTGTCTGGAGGATTTGAGTCTTCTTCATGGTGTATATTTTAATATGAAAGGATACTATTTGGTCACGTAATGATCACTTAATAACATATTTATTCCATATATCCCACAGGCCTCCTGATGTTTGCCATCACTCATATCCTTTACTCGTCTGCCTTCGGGATGAAGCCTCTTAACCTGAACGCTGGCCTGGTCATCACCGCTGTGTCCGCCGTCAGCTACATGCTGCTCTACCCGTACCTGTCGGGTCCCTTCACCTACCTGGTGGCCGTCTACATCGCTCTGATCGGCTTCATGGGCTGGCGAGCCATTGCCGGCGTGCAGCTAGCCAACGACCTGTGGACCTGGACCAAACTGTCGGCCTGCCTGGGCGCCATGCTCTTCATGGTCTCCGACCTCACTATTGCTGTCAACAAGTTCTGCTTCCCTGTGCCGCACTCCCGTGCCATCATTATGGCCACCTACTACGCTGCCCAGATGCTGATAGCCCTGTCTGCCGTGGAGTGCCAGGACGTGGAGGTGGCCAGGAAGAGAACATGAGTCACTGCAATCTCTGAGACGCCTCATGGGGTTGAGAAGGTGGTAGCCACTCCAGCTCTGCCCCTGTGTGATCATGGACACATCTCACTGCTGGGTCCCCAACTCTCAACCCTCATCTCAGTGTGGCACACCAACACCAGTGTTACCATGGTGACAACCTCACATCACCCTACTACTCTACTAGCATGGTAATTTCACACATTTTCTTACCAGGAACATGTGGCATTATCTGTCCTCAATCTAGTATGACTGTCTCTCAACCCAGTAAACACGGAGATACTTGTAGAAATATTAACCTGCTATATAAAGTATTATTTTAGTTTTAACTGTTGTGGGAACATTTAAACGTGGACCCCCAGGGAGAGTGAGAGATGTAGTGCATGTGTGTTCATTACTGATCCTCGCCCTGCTTTTCATACTCAGAGACAACGAACCCTGACACACATCCAAATCCGGTGGTCCAGTTTTGTCCTTGGTCTGAATGTCCGTGACCAGTTTATTTTACAGACTTACCCACGTGTCTCCACTCTCTGCTTAAGCATATGTTCACCTGCAGTAAGGGTGCTATTCTTAATGCCAGCAAGATATCCACACCCACCTGACTGACAACCACGGTCCATACATTTCACTCACAAGAACCACACTGCCTTTGTTCACTTCGCTGTTTGACGCAGGCAAAATCCGACGCACAAACAACCTTTGGATGAAAGCTGAACCTCGTCTTGTGAGATTCCCTGCAAATCGCTACGTGGTGGGAGACAAAGAAAAACAAAGTGAACATGCACGAAGCGAAATATGCCTGGAATTGTTGGAAAAAAATGTAGTTACAGTGATTAAACGCTTGCTTTATATTAGAGAAGAAATGGGGGTGTTAGCCGGAGCTGGTTTCTTCCAGCTGAGATGTTATTGACACCCTCCGACTGAGCACACTGTAGATATTATATTCACAGCATTACGCTGTAACATCAAAACAGCAACATTAGCTGGCATATGTTCATAAGGGGAAACACCTGCCACTCCTGCTGGTGTTAAGTCTATAGGCCGTTTTACAGTGTTCTGCCTGCCAACAGCTTCTGAGAAACGTAGGTGTGAATGTGGACATGCGCACACATCTGACATTTAGGATTCCTGTTGCTTCAGTCAGTAAAAAGAGGAGTCAGTTCGCTAACAGCATCGGCTTGGCACCAACGATACAGTGACCAGAGACGGAAAGGGCTATACGACGGGACGGAATCTTCTGTTGGCGCACAAACAAGCACATAAGCATGTTCCCAAATCGTCCAGACCGGATTCCCACAAGCCCAAAAAGAAGAAGAATGGAGACAAGACAACTGGCGTGTCTAAATTTGGGAATATTTATCTCTTTACTCAGCGTATTCCTCCTCACAGGACCCTCCATCATGTGTTATATCCATTCCAGCAAATCCCTGCGAGCAGATATTTGGGCATCTGCCATACATCGCTCACCTCACCCTTCCACTGTGTAAACAAGTTAGAATGAAATGTCTTATTGAGTATTTAAGAAGCATTACTCTTAACTCATAAGCCAACGCGTACTGTATACATGCTTCAGTGTGTGTGTGTGTGTTGTATGTGTCTCTGCTGTTTATGCATGAGCATAAATGTGTACTTGTGACATGTCAAAACCAATTCAAGGCCAGAAATGCTGTGAACTATCAGTTTATATGGAGTAAATGTTCACTTTAAACACACTACTGTATATCTGTAACCGTGTATTCTCACAATGGTCTTAAACCAATCTTACATACCAATCATCTCTCGGTAGCTGTGATCGACTTCTGTGACTTTTGTTTCTCGATGTTTCCAGATTATTTATGTGTGGAATAGGATCGGGGCCAACTCGAAAAAAATCGTATTTTTTCAGATTAGAGAGATTAAAATAGAATTCTTTTTTTTTTTTTTTTTTTTCCTGGCCTTTATCCTCTTTCATACACATGAGTTGTCAGTTAAGGAAAGGTATTTTCACTGCTGGACTTGCACACTAATACTGAATGAATTTTGCAATACCACTAGCAAATCCTATGCTAAAAAAAAGCTCTAATTTATTCAAAATGTAGCGTAATGCTTTTGTTTGTTCTCGGATAGGCGAGTGAGGTTAAAACAAACAGCCTTTGTTATGGGTTGGTCCTTAAGGTCCGTGACCCTGGATTTTCTCAGAAACCTACAAACACTTTACGAACAACCGCACATGCAAACACGGACGCACACCAAAACATGTTTATGACCAATCACCACGCCAAAACTGCAGGCGGGCCATGTGACCGTGTTGACACTTGTCACAGTTTTTGACTGACATCAGCACCACACAGTCTTAGTTTGAGGACATGTGCGAATGGAAAATCCTGACCGCTGCTTCTATAGAGGTTCCCCATTCTTATTTTGGACCCCTCAGCACGCTTGTGAGAACGATATCTCTGCTTCTGATGATCTGTCTGTGTGGTCTATAGTTTCATTTGGCCTGCCAGATTTGTGGTGACGACTTCCCTTCATCTCATCTGCAGTCCCTTGCGCTCAAAGTCATTTCTGTTAACAATTAGCTTTGCTGTAATGGATCTCCTCTGTCCAAAGAGACTTATTGGACATATGTACAGAGAGAGAAGATGCCGTTGTTCTATTGAGCAGCAGGAGAGAATTGCTTTGTTGAAGTGAGCACTTTCTTTGTCCTTTATCTCAAAAGGCTCCAATGTCTTTCTTTTGCCTGTCTTCTAATGGCTAAATGTCCATAATACCAAGCCGTAAGGACACGTTTGGAAATGTCCATGACTTTGTCGGCTTGCCACCAGTTATTATGACCACCTGGAGGATATTTTATATGTAGACTAGCGTGGTATGTAACTAAACTATCCCACATGCGCTTCCTGTTGCACACCTGGCCATTCCAGCAGAGTGAATCTCGTTTGGAATTGGTTTCTTTTTTCTTTTTCCTTAATGTTTGCATTTTTCCGGAGGGGGGGGGTGGGGAGTTTTGTGCTGGGTTGGGAACCGTCGTTGCGATGTGGGCCTGTAACGCCCTATGGGACATTGTATGTGATATCGGGCTAAACAAACAAACTTGACGTGACTTGAATTGCAAAAGAATGGATGCTTTGCTATTCAAAGCATCAGAGGACTGGACTTAGTGGATCCTCTGCAGGCCGGCTCGTTAGTATTAAAGTATCAAATGACCTTTTGTCCTGTGGTTGATAGAAGGTCTTGTCCTATTGTTTTTTCACTGAGGAAGGATGTTATTATTGAGAGATACTGTAGCTGTGGAATTGGGCAAGTGGGTGAAATATGACACACGGGCCAAGACTCCCTGTCCATCCAGCATGTTAGCTCCGATCCTGTCCCCCACAGATGGCAGGCCAGCAGGCGCATCACTTTACCTCAGCCTGTCAACGGCCCTGTTGTTTTGGGCTTTGTGTATGCAGACACCAGACCTGAAAGAACAGTGGGAGGCCAGTATGTTGTTGCACTGAGAGCTGGAACTAGTAGCTGTTGTAGTAAGAGAGACGGGTGGTTTTACCTGGTCCTCTAAAGAAGTTGGCACTTTTCTTTTTCTCTCTTCTCTCTTCCTTTGTCTGTTTGTTTGTTTGTTTGCTTTGGAGTCGTTGGTGGCGATCATGCGGTGGTTCACGTTCAGACACGGAGCTGTAACGTTTCTGTGTCATTATTTATGCATGATCAGAAGTATTGAATGAATGCTCCACGTCAACGCTCATCATGAGAGATGGAAAGACATTAGAGGAGAAATGCTTCGTAATCTTGCTTTTTTCCCCCTCGGCATCAGCTACAAACTTAGAGTAAAAATGCATCGTGATGTCATCTCCTCTTAGATATCTCTGATAAGGTACAGTACAGATTTGTACCCAGATACAGGCCAGTCTAATTTCTCCTCCAAACCTTGCTGCTTTCATCTCATGGTTTGTTGTATCCTTCAAAGTATATGCTCTCTTTTCTTTGACTCTTTTCCAAAGTTGATAAAACTTTGCAGACAGTGCTGTTTTGATTTTGGTCATTGAAGCAGAAGAAAGTAAAGCATTCACTGTCTGGCAGAATGAGCTCGTTTTCCCTCAAAGGCACTGATTGAAATGTTACATAAAGTCTATGTATTGAAGTGTTATCATTTTTTTTTTTTTAAAGAATGGCTTCCCGGTATATTTTTCCCTGTGATAATATTAAGAAGAGGTGTGAAGTTTTTATCCACAACAAATGCAAAATATTTTATTTAAGGCCATTTACAATGAATAATTTGTATTACAAGTGATTTTATGATGATGATTTTTTTTTCTTTTCCGGTATGTAATTTTATCATGATGTCCCTAATTTCCACTTTGTGATTTCTTTCTTTTATGATTCTAGAGATTAATTCGTTCCTTTGCTGTAGTGAAACTGATATGAATGTGAATATCTATTGATGAAATAAATGCAGTTGCAATGCAATTTAAACACTGCATCCTTTGGTCCTTACATTCTTCTTTTGGTTGGTGATGGTTATTTACAACGTAAACACTATATATATGTTTACACCTCAAGATAATACACGTCACCCAATAAGGAAACTTTCAATATATCGTGATAATCGCATCTTATTTACCCGCAGGAATCAATGTTATTGATCGTTTCTCTGGGGCTGCAGGGACAGAAAAGACTGATCTAGTCACTGTTACACTCTATTGTCTGCCTGAAAGGGGAAATCTCCTTTTATATGAGCCTTGGACCCCATGGGACCGCCCCCAGCTTTCTAAGAATAAAGCTTTCTACCTCTGTTTGCCTCTTCCCCCTTCCTGTCGTCTGTTTCTGACCGTTTTTACACACACACTCACCTCCTGTGTAATCCATGCCAGTTCTCTCCCACTTCATCTCATTCAACCCCAGCCAAGTTCTAGAATGACAGACCTCCTGTCTACTATTAACACGAGGAATCTGTCTTATGTCTCTTGTAAAAAAACACACTCTTCTTCTGTTTCCATATAAGTGTGAAAGGATGAAGATGTTATAATCATCTTTACAGTGATACACAATGCCTCCTTTCAAAGGAAACTAAGATAAAATGTGTTATAAAAGGGGCCTTCATCGTGTTTCTCTTTGGTTCAGCCACACAAACGGGAAATGCTTTGAAATTCATCAGAAATCCGATAGCGGTTCCATTTGAATGTGACAGCTTTTAGCTTCTATTTAACGACTCCCCTCGAGTTTAAAGACACAATTCATTCTTTCACACCCGACCGCTTCCACCGTATTGTGAGTCGTCTGAGTACCAAAGAAGCGGAAGGTACCAGTGACGCAGGTTCTGTGCCGGTTGGTTCTTAATTGATTTAAACCTGGCAATGTAACATTTCCAGTGTGGCTCTTTAGAGAGAGTTTTGTCAACTACACACTTTATTCACACAAACCACCTCAAGCAGTGCCAAACCAGAGGCTGACAGGCACCTTTATGTGGGAGGATTTGCACTTTAATTTATAGTCCACAGTGGAAAGTGAAGAAGAAATCATAAAAAAAAAACCCATCGGCCTGGATCCAAACAGAGGACATCATAGATAAATAAAATACAGATAAGCAATCTAGATGGGAAGTACGATGTTGCCGGTTGCCTAATTATTGTGTGGACTGCGTGTACATTTTATTCTGAGTACTCCCAGACTCTTACACACTGATCTGAGGCTTTTGTGAGGATTTTGTGCATTTCAGATGCTGCAAAACAAGCTGAGAGTGAGGAAAAGGAGGATAGATGAAGAATTGTGACCACTCAACAGAAATCTCTCCAAGATAACGTACATTAATGCGTTAAACATTGAGTGTTCGGTGGAAAAAGAAACAGAAAATTCATCTTTCTACATAATTTATCATTTAAATATAATCAAATCCAATTCAACGACCCTGTAACTCTTTTATGATATGTCATTTTTTAATTCATCTTGATTTTTTCTTTATCCTGGAAGTGTTGAATATGCTTTTATACAGATTTACCCATAATGCACCATGAAATATTTGGTATCTGTGGCAACTTTTCATTTGAATTTGATACACCCAACATGTTCAAGAGGGGTCCATTGGCGTCACCACGTCCTTCAGAGTCAAACTGTCTATTCTGGAATAGCAGCAAGTCTGACATCTAGCGTCCATTTAATGTATTACAAGTCACAAGACCATTCAATCCAGACAGGCACGGAAAGAAAAACAACATTCTCAACAAACCACGATCGAAATCACAGATTCAGTTCAAGCAAAAATCTGATTTATATGTTTCTACCAATCTAAAGATCTGTGGCCACACAAACCGCAACTCCTGCCACTTTGAAGCAACGGCGAGCAGTAATTAATGGGAGCGTCTCACAAGATAAGCTTCTCTTTGTTCGCCTGGGTGGTCAGGCTCTCCAATAGGCTCTTGTCATCCTTATCTGAAAGACATGATGGCACGCAGAGAGACAAAGCGTGAGTCAGAAGCCTCCTTTTGTTCCTCCCTCCAGGCCCGTTCTCACTTCCTTCCATCCTCCAACTCCATCCATTTGTCCACATCTACTCCCCTCTTGTTCCTTCCCTCAATACTAACCGTAGATGACCAGTTTGCAGGAGCACTTAGCCACCCCCAGCGGATTCTCCAGCACCAAAGTGTACTCTCCAGCATCTCTAGCCCCACAGGAGGGGATGACCAGGGTACACACGCCGTTAGCTGTGCTGTGCCAAAACTGAGGCGAGTCAGAGATCTTAAATTCTCCCTTAAACCAGCAGGCCTACAGAGGGGATTTGGAAACATTTAAGAAAAATTCGATTAAATAGGATGAAGAGTCTATTGATAAATTATGACATCTCCCCGATCATAGCACTGATCTAAGACAGATGGGAGATAACAATAACGGTGCCTGTCGTACCCGTGGGGTGGGCATGCCCTGGTAGGCACAGCTCATGGTGCAGTCGTGGCCTCTGTAAACAGCGTGGTCCTTCAGCGGCAGCAGGAAAGATGGTTTCACCTGGCGTGACGGTGGAGCGTACACCTTCAACAGAAGACTGCTGATGCATTCTTGGAACACACACACACACACATGCATGAATAGAGCTGCCTGTAGATGGTATCAAGTTGAAACCAAAGCTCTGCACCCTCACCTTTCTCCTTGCCGATGATTACAGGTTCCTTTGAGTCCAGGGGATCGCTGTCTCCAATAGAATTGTGTGCGATCACCCGGAAATAGTACTTCCTGCCAGGAAGCAGCCCCGTGACAGTATACCTGCTGCTAAAGACGCGCTCCGTGATGGTGAACCAGGAGGGAGTACTGGTGTCTCTTTTGAGAATGATATAATGCACTCCCTTATCCTCGTCAGCCAGGTCTGGGGTGTGATCCCACTGCAGGGTCACTGTGCCCGGGACCTCCTCCACCAAGCGAAGGTTCTTTGGGGGTCGGGGAAAGTCTGGAAGAAGGATGTGATGTGGTTTACTTAAGTCAAGACTCATATTCTAAAGATCAATGTCGGCCTGCATGAGTGAGAATTTGGAAACTAACCTCTGAATATAACTTGTTGTCCTTAAAGAGGACCAATATTCTTCAGGTTGTGTGTGAGAGACAGCACAGTGTGATGTAACCTTCATTCCAGTACTTACCTGTAACCCTGACGCTGAGATCACAGTGGACCTCTCCATAGTCGTTCTGCAGGTATGCACGGTAAACACCAGTGTCTGATCGCTGGGAGGAGGAAATGAGGAGCTGGGAGTGATTCTTGCCCTTGGTGATGACCTCCCTGCCCTTACAAAGGAAGCCATCCTTGAACCAGGTTATCTCTGGGGGAGGAGAACCCTTCGAGGAAGAAAAAGGGGGAAAAGGACAGTAAGAACTGGTTTAGTCAGGCTGTATTCTCTGTTTCTGTCGAGGAAGATGATGACTACCCAGGGATTAATTACACCAAGGGCAGAGTCAGTAATATGACATCAGACAGAGAGAGGCTTACAGTGAAGTTGAGGTAAAGGCAGAGTGCTGTTCCAGCCCGAACCACCATCTGGCTTTTCAGCTTCCCATGGAGATCAAACCTGGGAATCACTAGGCAGAAAGATGACGCAAGAAACAAATGGAGTGAAATAGAACTGAATAGAACAAGAAATGACACGAAGACGGGGTCATCTTACCTGGTGGGGGCATGGCCATTATACCCTCCACCAGCTCGATGGGCTCCCCCAGGCCCCCTTCATTGACAGCCCGCATACGAAAGAAGTACTTCTTGCGCTCCTGTAGTCCCCCTACAGTGAAGGCAGTGCCAGCGATCGGGATCTTGGAAGCCTTGATCCACTCTTTAGCATCCTCGGGGCGGATCTCTAGGATGTAGCCTGAGGGCTTGTCTCCGTGCTCTGGAGGTGTCCACTTCAGGGATATGGAGGAGTTGCTGGAGTCACACACACACAGATTCCTCACCAGGCCTGGAGCTCCTACAGGGCAGAGCAGAGAGTGGAAATTAACAATTGATGTGATACTTCCATTTCAATCTCTGATTTTAGATGATAAAACGGAAACAATCAGTGTCTAGAAAAACAAAAAGGAAAGGACGGAGACAATGAAGGACTCACGAATAGGATCTTTAGCCAGGACAGCACTAGAAACGGTACTGGGACTGCCGGCTCCGGCCCTGTTCACACTGGTCACTCTGTACTCGTACTCCACCCCGTCCACCAGCCCGTCCACTACACATTTAGAGTCTGGGAATAAGAAGCGCACATACCTCCGTCAAGGCAGACTATGATGGGAATATCAGTAGAATTAAAATGTTGAAATATCCACGGCCATGAATTGACAGGATATCTTCCCTCTAACCTGTGAGCAGCTCCCTGTGGACTTGCACCCACATGTTGCTGCCCTTCTTCCTCCTCTCCAGGATGTAGCCCAGGACGATGGCTCCTCCGTCATCAGCTGGTGGTGTCCAGCTCACTGTCATGGTGTCCTTGGTGATGTTAGAGACCTGGGGCTGGGATGCTGTGCCTGGAGGCTCTATAGATGGATTTAGATGTCTGAGCAGATGGTTTTTAACGTTTATGACTATGATGATGTAAAGCCTGTGACACATTTATATTATCTCTCACCTATGGGCTCTCCGGCACACACCTCCTCTGTCTCCAGGGGGTCGCTCATTCCCATATCGTTGACAGCCCTGATGCGATACTGGTACGCCTGGCCCTCATCCACCTTGTCATCACTGAATACTGTGGTGCTGCTGTCGACTTCGCCCACCCTGATCCAGGACTTCTTACCCGCCACTTGACGCTCGATCACAAAACTGGTCAACGGCTTACCCCCATTGTCCCGGGGAGCCTTCCACTTCATCTTAATACACTTCCACGATCGTTCCAGGAACTCCACCTTCCCCTGAGGTGGCTTGGGATGGTCTGTAGAAGACGTAAATAGTATTATTATCGCAGAATTACACCAAGAAAACTGTGAAATCATTGTTGCCAGATGTGTGATTTCACCCACCGATCACATTAAGATGAAGGTTGGCCACAGCGGTGCCACACTCACTCTTCAAACGGAGCATCACGGCTCCGCTGTCCTCCCTAACGCATCTGAAAATAGGGCGTATCTTGTTGGCGTTTAAACTTTTAGACGTTTCTATAAATATTTGAGTAGATAACACGGTTTTCTGCTCCCCACCTGCTGAGGACCAGTGAGGTGCAGTCAGCTGTCCGCTCAATTTTAGTCCTGTCGTCCTCCACGACCTCTATGCCATCCTTGTACCACGTGACTTTAGGAGGGGGTCTGCCTGTGAAAGGGATCTTAATGGTGGCCGTCTGGCCTGCTTTCACTGTCACAGGTTGGGCTGCCAACATGTTCAGCACAGAGGGGTCGATCTCTGGAGGCTCTGATAATATAACATAATATAATATAATATAATATAATATAATATAATATAATATAACATAACATAATATAACATAATATAACATAACATAATATAATATAATATAATATAAATTTAACCAGCACTAACCAGCTATAGTGAGCACGGCCTCGCTCTCAGCCCCCTTGGCTCTGAAGGTGTACTTGCCCTGGTGGGCATCGGTCACAGCGGGCAGGATCAGCTTGTGGACGGCTCCCTGTTTGACCACCTGAGCCCCTCTCAGCTCTGACACCTGACAACACCAAAAACAAAACAACATATTCTTAGGGAAGGTCAAATGAGTTTTAAGAAAACGCAACTTGCCTCATATGACCTCTTACCTCCACTCCATCTTTTAACCACACTCCATCCACCTTCTCATCATCCAGGACAACACACAGCTCGGCCGGGGCGCCCGTCGTACACTGGACATCGGACATACTGCGCGTCACCGTGGCAAAACGCTCTGGTAAGACGGAGAAATATGGTTTATGACGCAAAACATCATATAATATTAGACCTTGAGGCGGCTGAAACAAACAGATGGCCTTACCTTCCACGGTCAGGTTGGCTGAGCTGACGTATTCGTGTGTGTCATTGTCCTGAGTGCAGACCACCGCGTACTCGCCCTCATCCACCAGGTCACAGTCCTCAATGATAAGCTCTGCCCTCTTTCCCTCACGCATGAAGACGTAGCGATGGTCTCCTGTGATGTCCCGCCCATCCTTCAGCCAGCGGATCTGCACGTCCTTGGTGCTCACCTCACACCGCAGGTGGGCCTGGCCTTTCTCTTTCACATGCACGTTCTTCAGGTGGCTGGTGAATTTGATGGGAATCCCTGGACATCGAAGGAAGAGCATCATCTAAAAACAGGTGGCGATTCGTGAAGAACCTTCTCATAATTATCTGTCATTTGGAAAAACAGTCACGTAATGAGTGACTTTAATTAACGCAATGACAACCTCTGCCTCTGACCCCTGAGGACAGATGTGTACATGCCTCATCTTGTAGGAAGCATCTTGTCAGACAAAGCAGTGATAAATGAGTTTCATGTGACGAGGGATTTGGGTTGAATTACTTTCCACTCAGCACAGGGAGAGTAGATTTATTACCCTCTCCATATATGAGTGGAAGATAGAGGAAGATGTTTCCTTTTGCATCGCTTTAAAAGAGACAAAACAACAACAAGACAGCAAACGAGACAGAAGTTTGACGCAGGTGTCCGTTAAGGAGCTTCTTCATACTTTCAATGAAGAGGGGGACAGTGGCGGTGAGGTCTCCGATGCTGATGGTGTATTCTCCCGTGTCACTGACTTTCACGTCCTTTATCTTCAAGGTGTACGTCAGACCGTCTTCGGACACGGACACGTCAAACTTTTCATCTCTCTTCACTTCCTTTTCCTTCACCTGTCAAAATACAAATATTTTCATTTCTTCCTATAATGAACAACGTGCCCCGTTTATCTCAGTTACCTGACGGTCTTCAGATTAACACATTTATAATCCCAGCCAACGATCCATATGCAACCATGAAGCTTTCCAAACTTTATTCAATGATGGGTTTGAACTTTGGAGGGCACATTAAATGTTTCATTTTGCGAGCAACCCAGCAGACAAGTGAAAGTATAGATTTTCCTTAAGATCTCCTCTCCATTTGTCTATCCACATGTCTTTTTGAGTCAGGCGCTCACCGTCCATATGAGCGGTGCGTCCGTTTTCTTGGAGAGACGGATCTCAAACCTGGCTGTCTCCCTCTCAGTCACCTTCATGGGCTTGAAGTCCGACAGAAATTTCAGAGGCTCATCTGAAAGAGAGAAAGGAAGCGAGGGGACAGTTTGCACGTTCGAAGATTCACTGAAGTTTGACGAATGAATCTAAACTACAACTCAAGGCACAAAGAGGCCAAACGATCTTTCGGGGTATCTGAACGCTGGATCCTGGTTTTGTACTCGCCGATGACAGTAAGCCTGGCTGTCAGGTGCTTGTCTCCGACCTGCAGGGCGTAGGTGCCCATGTCGCTGATGCTGACGCCGGATATACACAGCATGTGCTTTGTCCCCATCTGTTTCACTTCGTACTTCCCATGAGAGTACTGGATCCGGAGCAGCTCTGCACCCTGAATCATAATTTTTTAAAAAGGGACCCACATCAGTGACGGATTCCTAAGTGGGTTACATGCAAATCTACAATGTGATGAAGTTCACCAGAAACCACTGCATCCTGATGTTTGGATCCCTCAGTTCCAGAATGGTGTCAAAGACAGCACAGGTGTCAGGTTTGACGGTGATGTCCTCCAGAGGCTTCAGCACACGCACCATCTGTACAAAATTCACCTCATTAAACACTTATTTACAGATTTGACACAACCCAGAAAAGGGAGACGTGTCGCCGCTGAGATTGTTGCTATGCGACACTCCTTTGGTGCTTTTTGTTTTTCTTTTCCACCCTGTTCTATTTTAATCTCCCGTCTTACATCCTAACTCAGACCTTTCTCCGTGTGAGATTCTGCCGTTTCTGAATAAGGCTCCACACATAACAGTCCCCACCTCCACCTCCTCTTTCTTCTTCATCTCCTTGAGCTTTTTGAGGATTCCTCTGAAGTCAGTGAAGCCGTACTCGGCACAAATCCTCTCATAGTCCTTCTTGTCAGCTCCCGCCAGGATCTTTAACATCTCCTCCTCTGTAGGCGGCTTCCTTTTCTCCTCTTTCTTCTCCACACTCCTGCACAGAAGAAAGAGCGCAGAAACAAACGAATGTGTGGATGTAAACATACATAGGTGTGTGTGCCTGTGTGTGTGTGTGTGTGTGTGTTGTGTTGGTGCATCTCTCTCTCCCCCTATGGCAACACTTTTACACAGTGGATCATTTTAAAAAAAAGACGCTAGTTTAAGATATTTCTGGGTACATGATAAAAAAGATGCTGTGGCAGCGGATCAGAGAAGCTCCATCACGCCATGACAAGCTCTTCTTAGTGCTCCTACCGTTTCTTCAGCATCTTTTTGAAATCCATGGCTGGATCTAGACACAAAGAGAGAGACATCTTCACCAAGAGCCTTGGGTGGGGAACAACAACAACAACACCAGTAAACTGAACCGAAAGCCTCGACGAAACTGTCTGCACCGTTTCACACAATAAAGATGCGACACTAAAAGGTCAGACGTACTTTCTGTGACAACGAGGGAGACGGAGTAGGTGGCCTCCCCGTGCTCGTTGGAAGCAACGCACTTGTAGACATCTGCATCCTCCAGGTTAAGACTTTTAATCTGAAGAAGAGGAAGAGGAACGCATCATTTTGAATGCAGAAAAACAATTCAAATACTGACCAGAACCCTTTTGTAAGAATTAAGGAAACATCTAAAACATGATTCATCCCCTTTATGACTAAACACTGAGAGGAGAGCTGCGCTAAAGTAGCCGAGCAGCTTGCTGACATCATCTGGTCACTTTTTGCAGTATGTGGTCCAAGCAGAGGGAGGCAGTACCACACTGAGAATACCCTGAAAACATTTAGCACTGCAACTTATCAGTCATCCCTGACCAGAGAAACAGATGGCACGGGGAGATACATATGTCAGCGCCCACAAGTTAATTGCTTTATAATAGCTATTTAAGCTTCACTTAAGTTCCCTGGCTGGTACACAGACAGCGTTAAATCCCCTCCAGAGCGCTTATAGATAAAAGGATCCCAGAGAGTTCTTTTTTCGGGCTACTTTTGCTCGTGATGTATGGGATTCTGTCAACGCTGAGCGCACCGAGACGACAGAGCTCTTCTGCTGATATCGACAGTCATCGACTAGACATTTTTTGAGATATCGTGAATACATATAATGGGTTTTTTCCAGTGATGAACCAAGCTTGACAAAGATACCAAATATATCAGGATGCATTCAGAATAAAATGATGCCCAACACATTTAGAATAAAGAGAATTTTAAGGGATACTAAAAAATAATGGATGCTTTAATTTATGTAGAAATTTAGATTTTTTTAATGCTTTTTCTGTCCTGTACACTCGATTATTAACGTAAACTCGTATAAAAAGACTCTATAAATGGATCAAAAATGCTACTTCTAATTTACCACTGTTTGATGGGTTTAAAACTTTCAACATATGAAAGATAACCAATTCTATCATCGTTTTCTGTAATTTAATCATCTTTCCAAAGTGAAACCTCTCCACGTTAAGCGACCCCGCGTGCGGCGTTCTGTTGGCGAACCTTGAGGATGTGCTGATTGTTGATGTTGTCGTAGAAAGCCTTCGTCCCATCAGACAATGGGTTCCCGCTGGCTCTTTCCCAGCATACACTGGGCTGTGGATTCCCGTACACCTTGGCCTTGAACACTGCACTCTCACCTGTGAATAACAGATCAGATTATCAGTCTCCATGTAGCTAAAATAATCCAGATAAACAATGCAGCTCCTCGTTTTTCCCTCAATTTATTTTTTAAGAAAGAATTGCATGCACGCCAGATTTAGTGCCTGCCTCTCCCCGTTTCCCATCTCCCTCTGGGATCAGTTAGTTTAAGGTCAGTCCATAAATGCTAATGACATGGCTACTCTGCAGTATTCTGCATATTGTGACAGGTTGTCTTCCACAAGCCTCTTAATCTATAATTCACAGGTACAGCCAGGGCGAATGAGGCTCAAAGATTTACACTTTATGCAGAACAGACAGTAGGAATCAGCAAAAACGTAAAAAGTTGTGCTCCGCAGAGGTCGCGTTGATTACGTAACCTCCCTGACGACGTGCTGGAGCTTTGAGAAGTCTTTGTGGGGACTTCATTTTACCTGGACAACCGGAAATCTCAAGTTTACACACTGACTTTGAGTTTCTAGGCAAACTACGGGCAGGGATCTAAAATTAGCTTGCCCTTAATTCTGCCAGTCGCAGGGGCTCACGGTTGTTTCAAATGCAATGGGAAGGGGGATAACGGCTGATGCAGAGGGCATTTCAAGGTGCAACGTTAAAAGAGTGCTCGGCTCACCCTCCTGGGCCGTGATGGGACGCAGTTTCTCCTCAAAATCTGGCAAAGACTCTCCGGCGGGGATCTGTTGGGATTTCTGGATCTGGCTGAAGGATTCCATCACACCTGAGGTCTTACGCTGCACCGCAGAGTGGTCTAAAGGGGGACAGAACCAGGACTGATTCCATTTGATGTCATTATAACCCCCATCCATCCCCGTGTGTTCTGGTCAGTGAACTGTTCACAACCCCGTCTGATTGTTTTCCTGCCTCAGCGTCTCAGCAATCAGTTTATTTCTGTCTGCTTGTTTCTGCCTTAATGACCAACTTCCTGTTTGCTCCATCCCTTGGTTTTGGCTCACTGGTGCTGGCTGCTCTCACTCGCCTGCGTTTCATCCTTCCTGCACTGTTGCCTAACTCTGCTTAGACTCAAATTTCCTCACATTTAATTCTCTACACTGTGAAACACACACAAAAGTTGTCAGTTTTCTTCCTGTTTGTCGAATAGAATGATCGTTTACTGCTTCTCTCATTAGTGAATGAACACAAACCAGGTGATGGCCTCCTATCATCCATGGTCCTGGACAAACCCAGAGAGACTTTACGCAGTTTGGTGGAGCTGGTTGAGGAGCTAAAGGCTGAGGAAGATGAAGAGGAGGAGGAGGAGGAGGACATCTGCCTCCTCTGAACCATCTGCTGCTCCATCTGCTCCATTCTGCCCCCAGTGGCCTGGAGAAACAGACATGACAGAAGACGTCTTCTTACTCACGCTTACGTGAGTGCTGTGGTAGTGCTGTTAGTTGCGACAGCTCTGGGTTCTGGTTTATTGTCTCCGGTTGAGACAAGAGACACAGACGGACAGAGGACAATCCTGACCATTCACACTTCACCCGTAGAGGATGCAGAAAAAGACGACGTTCACAGCAGACCTATGGGAGTGTGTTTGTGTTTGTGTTTGTGTTTGTGGCCTCTGTGTTTGTATGTCTGTTCATGCTTTATTTTTTAACATTTAATGTTTTGTTTTATTTGGACTCTCACACAGTACGTAATAATTTTACATTAAAATCATGTTAGAATCTTTCAAACAGATTCCGACGTTTAAGTCTAAATAGTTTTAAATGCATTTTGCCCCTTAATCTTATAGATCTATCGTTGTTCACAGCCGAGGGTTTTGATTTGGCACTTTTTTCTAAAGCAAGAATAAAAACAACTTATTAATTTAAGAAGAAAATAAATACTAGTATTAAATAAATATAGTGGAGAATGTATTCTAATTACAGCCTTTATTTTTATTTTTTTGTTGTTGCGTCACTTCCAATTGAAAACAGAAATTAAAAGCTCGTTTTTTTGTTTGTTTCCTGTTGAGGTGATGGAACCTTTGAGCTCTCTTTGTTCTCTTCAGCTGAGGAGAACCCTTTGATGGTGGCTCCATGGTCCGAAGGAGAATCAGCTGAACAGGTTCCTCCTCTCACAGCAAGTGGGCCTCTACTCTCTCTCCTTTGTTCAGTGTCCTTGATCTCGCTCTCGCTCTCTCTCTCTCTCTCACACACACTCTATCTCACAGCATCCGGCACGATCAGTTGCAAAACGGTTTCCCACACTTTGACTCTGTTGTTGCTAAAACAAGACACGCAGCCAAGCACACTTACTTGTTACAGCGGAGCCCTCGCTTTCGTCTGTGCCACAGCTTTTTCTGCTTCGCTGCCTCCAGCCAAAATGTCTCCTCTGATGACAAGTCATCCACACGCCGCTCCTCTCTTAACAGTCTCCTCTTGGTTCCTTTTGGTGGATGAGCCTTGATGACACCTGCTGTGTCCCATCTTTGGACAAATAAGGCTCTGATGTGCTCCGAGCGTCGAGCAGCGTAATGTTTCCCACAGGCCATTTGGTTTTAGCGTCCACTGTGGGCCGTTTTTTAGAACATTAACGTTCCTCAAAGAGCATGGTGATGGAGAGCTCCTAGCAGGCTCTCTCAGAATGCAGGGGAGGGAGTCAGGTCAAATCAAGTTTATGTGTCTAGGCCAGTGTAACATGTAAAGTCTCAAAGACAAACATGAAGGGTTCTAAAGCTGCTGAAACTCTCTAAAAGGGCAGAAAAGAGGCCATTAAGGGCTCCACTTAGAGGGGAAATGGAAGAAACCTCGGGAGAGTGAACTGTCAGGGCAGGAAACTCGGTGAAATGGAGAAAAGATGTTAGAAACGAAACATCTTTACATTGCAGATTGTAAGTGATCAGCCTTGTGGGTTCCATTAACTCTTATTGGCCAGCAGCTCATCGAGACAAATGACAATTTTGGGTTGGGAAGTTTACCGACTGACGTGTCATCGTTCCAGGAGCAGCAATGGGACTATTTTTCTTAGAAGAGTATAATTAGCAATAAATCCATTTAAATCTAATTGTGTGAGAATATTTATTTCCTCTGTAAGTAGCTGTATAATAACCTGAATGTTTTATTGTCAGCACGTGATTATTTTGGGTTAATTTGCTATTAAGGTAATCCTGACTGTTTAATAGCTCTTAAACGAAACTCATCTCTGGATCCACGTTCAGTCACTGTAAAATGTGTCATTTAATGAACAGCCTCTTATAGGTTACCGCTTAAGAGAGTGTTTGCTCTGTGAGACAGTGAATGGGAGATAAAGGTGGAGGGAGGGAGGCATCACAGAGCCCCGTTGGCTTCACTTTCCTCTAATCCTCTTTGTGCTACACCTGGATGGCATGCTAATGATGGGAAAATGACCTAGATTTCTCTTTACCACATTCATATTCACACTTACTGCACAAAACACAGCCGCTGAAAGAAGGAACGTTGAAAAGCTTTTCAGCCGCCGCCGAATCTGGGGAAGAGGTCAGGTACATATTAACTCTCCGTGAAAGACGCGATTACTACAATACAATACTAAATATACTAAAAACCAACACGCAGACCTGATGCTGTTAATATTCCACATTTCAATATGATCAAACAAGAGGCAACCGAGGAACGAAGATAGATAGATAGATAGATAGATAGATAGATAGATAGATAGATAGATAGATAGATAGATAGACATTCAATGTAACTCATCAATTCATTCTTTTTATTTGGTCTGTACCTTAGAATAAATATTTCATTTTATTTTATTTTATTTTATTTCATCTCATCTTTTCTTCTATTATCTTAGTTCCCCTGTTCAGATGGGAATGATGCATTGTGGGTAAAAGTATAACTCAGGAATCCTCAGCAGCAACACTCAAGCAATCTGAAATGACACAACCACGCATTCCAGTTTCCACAGCTCATGGGGCAAAGGTCAAAGTGGATTAGTGGGTGTAGTTCTGGTTTTTAAGATGTTATTTTAATACAGCAGCTACTTCAGGTATGTGATGTTGCATGTTCGGGCTGAACTGCACGTCTCTGGAGACATCTCATTTCAAACAGCTGCAGAGTACATGCGTTTAGTGTGTTTATATTTGGTGTGTTTATATTTAGTGTGTGTGTGTGTGTTTGTGTGCATGTGTCAGCGTGAGTGTGTGTATGTGTGAGAGAGTTTTAAGCTTGCTTCCTCTGCCCATACAGAGGAATACTTTACCTAAACACAAATTAAGAATAAATTACCTCCTTTCTTCCTCTTCACTCAAGTACCATCCTCTCTCCCCTCAAATTGTTTTTCTTCATCCCCACTCTTCACCTCTCCTCTTCCAACGTCCCCCTTTAGTTATCGGTAAACACTGAGAGATGTTTTTTCTCCCAGACGGTAATTCAAGAGGACACAGCGGAGCAGAAAGAAATGCCATTCCACACCTGTTCATGGATGTGGAAGCAGAGGCGCAGAGGGCAGTCACAACTTATCCAGCAGGATGCAGGAGGCAAAACCTCCTAATCCCCGTGACATTTTAGCTCCGACCTCTCATCAAAGCCTGCGAACTGCAACGCTGCCCGGGAAGAAAAAGGGAGGTTAGCCGTGTTTGTGGGGAAGACACAGAGGAAGGCGGGGAGAGACGGACAAGGCAGACAGAGACAAAGAAATGATGGATGAAAGGAATAAAAAGACGGCTGAGTTGAGCATCCCCACAGGTTAGCCTGTATCAGATGAATCGCTGATTAAAGCCAATGGGGGGAACGGTTTGTCCTCTCATCTTAAATGCCATCATGTTCAAAGTTGATTATCTCTGCATAGCGAGTCCCCGGCGATGCCTTCCTCTTGGCTGTGCTCAGTGGTGCTGCCTCACTCTGACACCTGTCTCAGCCAGCTGGGCCCGCGCTCCTCTCGACAGACTGGGTCTCTGTGAAACCCCCCAGAGACAGCAGCTCCTCTACCTGCATCGGGCCCTGCCACGAACAACGCCTCTGCCTCCAGTACATCACACTGCACGCCCACGTCCTTCTGGATTCATCCGGCCATGAAGATCCCTGGAGGATGTAACGCAGGTGGCAAATGTTTCCATCGGCACACAGGAAATTTAAAAAAAAACTCAGAAAAAAGCACAATTTTTGAAAATGAAAATGTTCAACTTTCTTTGTTTGATGTGAGTTAAAAGCCTGTAGCTTCCCCGTCGTGCACTTGGATTCTTTCCCATCCTCAGTAACACAGAAATATCTACGCAGACAGAATATCAGGCCCAGACAAAGTAAGAGGAGACTTATTGTTATGAGGAAAGGTAAGGTGATCAAACGCTAAAAGGAGCTGACTCCGCAGCCTCAAATGCCCCTAACAATGCCCCGTAGTCAAAAAAAAAGAGAGATGATTGCCAATTTCAACCAGCTTTCAGCATTCTGTATGTATGATGAAATTCAACCATTTTTTCCTGCAACAGCCTGTGCAAAGTGAAGGCGGAGGACGTTTATTTAAGTAAGTAAATAGGTGTTTGGTTTGGATAATTCACTAAATAGGAATACAAGGAATTTCATTTACATTTAGTGCTGGCCTTGGAGATTACATTTGAATCCATATAGATTATGGGCGATTATAGATTGTGGTTTAACCAAAGCACAAAACACAGCTGGGACACACTAAATCGAGGTCACATTTCTGCAGCTCGTATCATTTGATCTTTTATGTACATTTTTTAAGCTTGCCACGGCTGTTTATGGACAGATGATTAGGATGAATTAAGCCATGTGTTCCATACCCCTTTGTGAATCTAAAGCGAAGGAATGAATGTATGGAATTGGAAATGAGTCATCAACAATTAGTAGTACAATGAGTATAAAGATATGTGAATGTTTTGATTTTATATGATATTTATTGATCTATCCAGTGTTTGCAGTATACAAATACTCTTGTAGGAACGACCTGCTCCTCAAAATAATCTAATGAATATAATGTGGGACATTAGTTTTCCTGCCCATAAACACCTCATGGTGATGGATACTAAAGTTAGATACGTAAAGTTTAATTATAAGTTCCCTTTACTAAATGGATTCTATCGGCTCGGCTGATGTAATTACTGCGTTATGGTTTTTGACCAGCAGATGGCAGTAAAGTGGCGTCCCGAGAGCGTATGCAAGGTGTCAATAATGTCCGGATTCATTACCGTAAATTCGGTCACCATCATCATCATCATCAACAACAACAACAACAGTAATGGTGTTATTATCAGTAGTAGTTGTATGGTTGTTATTGTTGTTGTTATGTGGTTTCTCTTTTTTTGTTTAACACATTTTATTGATTTTCAGAGATTTTAGAGGTAAAGCAAAAATTCAAACAAAATCACAGAAAAGTACAGAAGAGCTGCCTCAACGAAATTGTCCAAATAATTATAAACAGAACCCCTCTCCCCCCATCTCAACCCAATTAGTAACATGGAATAATTATAGCTCATAAAATCTCACACACACACGCACACAATCATCGTTTCCTCTCCCAATAAAAACGAATCGTATCTAACTGTGTGTAAAAGAAAAAGACATGATGGGAAAGATGAATAAGTTCTAAAATGAGCGTTCAGCTATTGGATGAAGGATCACAGGAGTACCAAGGAACGCCGAAGGTAAACATAGAGGTCCCGCCTCCCGCGAGCCTTTCCGGGGCTCTCATTGGCTGCCGGCCTCGTCACTCCCCAGCCTCCCATGTTCGGTTGCTCTGCACCGTTAAGCTGCTGCTTTGATGGGCGTACGGGGCTGTGTGCAGTGGAAGGAGAGACCCTTCTGTGTTCCTCTGTAGCGGAACCGAACCATGTTCCGTGCCGGTTCTGCCTCCTCACCGGGCGCTCGTCTTCTTCGCGGTGACGAGCGAGTTGCGCGATGCTATTGCGGCGTTTTAGTGGAAGAGAGACCTCATGACAGAGTATCATCACAAAGCCGTGCATCGCTACTAGCGCCATTCAACACCGCTCACTAGTTTCATCGGGCTGCTTTTGTTTGCTTTGCTTTTTTACGCGGCGACTTTGGACCAATTTGCTACCGGAATGCACCTGCCGTGAAATAACGGAGCGGCGGCGGCGGCGGCAGCTTTGGACCACATGGACATCTGCGCACTGGACCCGAAATCGGACGCTCGCATATGAGTACTGGTACCAAACCTCTGCATTCTTCAACACAGACACACACACACACGCTCACACACACCGGTCCAGCATTTGCATGTCGCGGGGCTTCGAACCAACCGGAGTGTGAGGATGACAGCTGATCGCCCCTCCTCTCCCGGGACTTGGATACAAAACGCGCTCCGTCCGAATCCCCAGCCGTCGATTGGAAACCCGTGGCTCAGTTTCACCCGTGTTTAACAATAGAAGGAGCGCGGCGAGCCGGGACATTTGGCTGGTGGCCACCTTCACCTCCCCTCATCAGGTTTCCCTCACGCTGACATCTGCCGTGTCTCCTCCCTCTGTCATTTTACGCCCTAGGCCCGTTTGGTAAAGACACAAAGAGCTGTCCTCCCCGCCGGAAATCTCTCTCTCTCTCTGTGTGTGCGTCCGTCCTTCTGCAAGGAGCGACGTTGCCATGCCTGGTAATCAGGTGTCACGGTGCTGTGGCTCCGTGGAGATGCTCGGTCCGATCGGCGCATAAAATCATCAGCGTCATGGTGTCAGCGGAGGAAAAGCTGCAGGGGATTTGTTGTGTAGATTACAGCTCCCTCGGTCACACTCTTAACTGAACTTAGCAGCCTTTTCCCTGCTGGAAACGCACGCCCGTGCACAATCCGCGCTATTCATAGGAGGGAGAGAGAGAGAGAGAGAGAGAGAGAGTGAGAGAGAGAGAGAGGGGGAGAGAAAAACAGAAAACCGAGCAGCATTCATGAGCCATGACGGACACGGAGATGTTTGGATCCCGATCTGAGGAGACGAAGACTTTGGAGGTACTGGAACACCGCGGATGCCCGGGAACGGAGCGCGCCTTAACGCACTAGTTAACGCTCCCCGTTTACGCGCGACGCTGCCTTCGATGAGACCGGGAAAGCTCGGCTCTTTTACACAGCGACAGCGACCAAACGACACTTTGGGGGACCCGTTTTGATTTTCTACCGGACGATGTTTGAGCCAGGATGCTGCGCTTCCCCGTGAAGAAGATCCGGAAGCAGTTTAAGCTTTTGCTGCTGCTGGTACTGCTCACCTCCGCCGTGTGGTTCACCTACCTGCACATCAACCAGGGCAAGACCATCAAACTCCACTTCAACTACGGCAAAGGTGAGATAGTCCACACTTTCACCAAGTTCTCCTTCGAAACGGATGAAATGTACCTTTAAGATTGCTGCGTAAATATGATAGAGATATTACAGAGACTTAAGGGCATCATATGGACCCCTAAAACGGACTCCAGCCTTTATGGAATCCATCCCAAGTGGCATCATTTCCTGTATTTTAAGATCAATATAAACTCTGTCAGTCCCTGTATGGGAATTTTCCAGGAGTCAGTAGTTGGACGCTCGCCTTTAGCCCTGTCCCCCGATGCCTTGGATATAAAGGTTCCTGTCCCTAAGTGGTCCTCCACGAGGTGAAGTAACACAGAGAGGCAGCATGTCTCATAAATTAACAATCGCTTCCTTCTGTGGGCTCGGTAAAGCGCCACAGTCTCAGACCAGTCGAAAGCCAGGACGCCGCCTTCACATTAATAATCAAAAGGGTTCATTCATGGAGGTGCCTCAGAGGTCACGGCATGCCACCCACACAAACACACCTGCTGCTGATGCTGTGTGTGTGTGTGTGTGTATGTGTGTGTCAGAGAGAGAGAGGATGATGCGGAAAGTTACAGTTATGACAACTATGCTACAACACAAACCAGAGGTGTAGTGAGGGAGAGCAGCTTTGGACGGGTGGACGGTCGTCTACGGTGTCATCTGCAGCTGTCTGTGTAAAGTGATATCTAATGATTATGCTGGCCTTGAAGGTTGTACATGGCGCACACACACGCACACACACGCGCACATTTGCAGGGATCATTTCATTGTCTGTGATCCAGCCGTGGGGTTTTCTCGGTGTCAGACTAGATTTAGCTGGACCAGAGCGACCGCCGCTCCGCCTGCTTCTTTTGAACTTTAATGCTAATAACACTGAGATCAAACTGAGTATTTGGGGATGTTTGCATGTTTTTCCTGAACACCTAACACACACATTTTGGCTCTGATGCCTCATATTTGCTGGTGGTTGTACTTAGAGTTGAGCAACATATGAAAGATGACAGTAATAGGAAGTAAATACTATTACCTGAGCAGCTGATACCATTAGAAGTACTACAGAGGAAATCATACACGGTAACAAGAAATACGAAGATGCAAAATGGCAAAATAGAGGAGAAACAGAGAAAAAAGTGACACCCGCCGGACTTATAGGCCTCACAAAGCCTCTTTGAGTGAGCGTGCTCTTGTTTGGCTCGCTCTCCTCAGGTTGTTTGTCCTCATGCAGACCCGCCGCTCGTGTTCCACCACAGTCTTCCTGGAAAAAGTATAGATAAACTACATTTACGCAAGACTCCGAGACGCTCCACCAGTTTGCTCTCCGCTGCGAGTCTGTTGATGTTTGGACCCTTTCACGCTCACCTATGTTTTTCTCCATTCCTTCCTCATTTTTGGTTTCCATTAAACATCTCGTCTGTGCGTGTGTGTGCGGCGAGGAAGGAAGCCGTTATGCTGGTGTCCGTGCCTAATTGACCGACTTGCATTTAGCAGGCATCCGAGCAGGTCAACTCACTTAACCTCTTGCGAATAACACGTCCACTCTGGCACTGAGGGTTACTCGGAGAGACGTAACCTTTACTGGAAACGGGACTCTTCTGTGGCGTGTAAATATTCATACCAGGCTGGCACGCTGCTCGCTGCACGAGGATTGTCTCCAGCTATTAGAGCTGAACGTGGTTGGAGCCTTCTATGATTTGTAAATGAAATAACAAATTCCATTCTGCTTGCTCCTCCTTTGATTGACATTATCCCCTCTGATTAAGCGAGCAGGAGTATAAAACAGATCCCTGCTGGTCCCTCATCTCCAAGATAATGTCTTATTGGCGCACAACCAACAGACTCATGAGAAATATAAACATCTTGGCAGAAACCGCCCCATTTAGGACGAGTCAGTCTCACTGGGAACAATGATTCCAGATGTGCAGTGGACAGTTTTCACACGCAGCCAGTCTGGGCTTCGCTTTATTCCCCCACGGTGCACGCAGGTGTCCGTGATGAGGCAGCAGACGGTGTGAGTGCAGGTCGCTGGAGGTGAACCGTCTCCAAAAGTCTCCAAACAGACGCGGCGGGTGGAAATGTGGGTTCTGCTGCTGACAAAACAGTCGTAAGTTACCGTTGTCAGATGTCACCGAGCGAGAATGTGCGAATTTAACAGCAAATTAGTAACGTTTGACTGCTGTAGTCGGTGACATCTCCGCGCCGCAGGATCCACAGACTGAATGAACCGCGCTTTGTTTTGGTTTTTTTTTTTTGGTTTTTTTCTTTTCCTCCAGCTAAGACGGCATTTGCAACCGAGTGTCCGCGCAGTCTGTTTTTTTTTTTGTTTTTTTTTTCACACGTTGAAGCAGGTCGCCCGGTGCATGATGGGTATGCGCGTAATCAGCGCCCAAACCGGACAAAAGTGTCATCAGCGCGTCTTTATTCAGAAGTTTAATCATTCAATCCACAACACTCGGTGGCTGCTGCTTTTGAAGTGGCTCATCATTTTCATTTAGTAAATTATTCAGTACACAATGGATCCGAGTGATAGAGGGATTTTATTTCTATAAAAGAGCGTTGGCAGGCTTCTCATCGGGTTTTTTTTTTTTTTTCATTTTATTTTTTTCCGTTTCTATTTTTATAAAAGGCAGCGTGAGACAGGTGGTGAATACGTAAAAAGAACTTACACGCTTTCTACGCATCGGATGGAGCTTTAATCAGAAAAGAAGCGGCGAAGGTTTTCACGTCGTACCGCAGGAATGATATATTTTTATTATTATTATTATTTTTTCCTTTAAAAATACCACTCGCTAATTAATGTAACTTAGAGGATGGGGGAGGGGGGCAGAAAGGTGTAATTAAACGGTTTGCCCGCTGCCAGACGCTCCTCATTTCATCAGGG
>OMNV01005644.1:1526-11983 GCA_900303265.1 Brotula barbata | reverse complement strand
CTTTGGGTGACTGATTAGCACAGTGCCGTTTGTGTGTTCATGTGTATCCATGCCAGTACATTTGTATTTGTGTATGTGTGTGTGTGTGTGTTTGTGTTTGTTCTACTTCCATTGGCATGTTGTCAGAGTACTGTGGGTGTGTGTGTGTGAGTGTGTGCATTCGGGGCTGTATTTGGTGTGTGTGTGTGTGTGTGTGCATGCCACTCCGGTCTTTGTGCATGGCCGTACCGGTTAGACTAACCTCGTCTCCGCCCGCACCATCCATTCCGTCAGTGTGTGGCCTTCATCAGCTACAGTACCACACTCGTCCCCATCAAACGGCTCTCTGTCACCCCCCTCTGGCCACCTTCGGGTGTCCCCCTGAGCCGTCGGGTACCGTCGGAAGCACGGTGGAGAGCGCTAATCTAGAAGCATCTAAGCCTGTCTCTGTTGTTCTGTCCCATTTTTCTCCTTCTAGAGAGTGGGAGAATCTGTAAGTCACCTTCTCTTTGCCTAGGCCGTGTGTGTGCTCTTCCCCCAGTGTGTGTAGCGTATCAGTGTATCCGTCCATCCTGTCTGTCTGTCTTTAAACGCATGGCTCCTCTGTTCATTTCACTGATGAAGCTGCATGAAGTGAATGTGAGATTGTTATAAGCATGAACAAATTCTGCTTTCCATGTCGTAGCTTTGGTTATTACCGAGTAATTACAAAAGCAAAAATCTTTCTCTTCCAAAGACCAGGATGTGGATTTTTAAGATGACTATGACGTCAAATGAAAAGCAGAATTTTTTGCACTTTGCTTCTTGTATCATTTGCTGTTTTTTCTTACCAATCATGTAATCTGATATTAGGAAGTGAATAAATTTTGAGAGAGTAAGTTAAAGATTCTTCATAAAACAGTAAGCATGTAATAAATGGAGTTTTTGTGAGATGGTTAGACTTTGTTATCGTCCAATGCAGCCTCTCTGTTTGAAATTTATCCAAAACTCCACCTTAATTTCCTCCCTTGATTTAATCTCATATCTGCTTCAAATTAAATTCCAATGTTTTCCTGATTTAGTTAACATACAAAAGTTGAATGATTTATTAATTGGATCTATTATTGAGTTAGTGAGGATCACGTGGGCTGGCCCCAGCTGTTTGAGTAATTCAATACTTGCTTGTAGTACTTACTGGGACTCGAGTACAAATTTTTAAAAAGTACTACTCAGAGTACTGAGTATAGTTTGATTGATGGATAAGTTGCTGTCACTCATCTGTGGCCGTCGATTTATTAACTTTATGCACAGCGTAAATGTTCAGAGTGCTCTCTGACACTCTGATTGTGGGCGGAGTCAGATACAGTGAGAGCACCTGGTTGGCCTATCATAGCTCATTATTGTAGTGAGTATTTGAACAGTCCTGGGGCCGGTCCTGATGTAGTGGTTTTATTTGGTCACGAGATCCTGAACGCTGACTGTGAGCATCGTGTCCAAACAGGAACCAGTCCAACGTGCGGCGGATGCACACGGCCGTGAAGCTGAACGAGATGGTGGTCAACAAGTCTCAGGGTGCTCACCTGGTCCTCCTCAACATGCCGGGACCCCCCAGGAACAGAGGAGGCGATGAAAACTGTATCCTTAAGGAGTCTGTTTGTAGCTACGGAATACACACGACCCCTCAGGTCACCTGACAAATGACATGGGGTTTTCAACCGCTGGTCTGTGGCCATCTGGTGGTCTGAGCTGGTATTGTAGGCGGTACAGTAAAGTCATTTTAGTCATTTTATTTTTTATTTTTTGTTTTAGAATAATTAAATCCATGTAAATAAAAATGAGTTCAGGTGGGTTTAGTCCCCATCTGGTGCTCTTCATCTCCAGCACTCTGTCAGAGTGGATTTTTAAGTACTAGGCCGGAGATAGAAAAGAACACAAGAGACTGTCCGTGTCCCTGTCCGCCACTGGACTGACAAGAGAAGACAGATTGTGTCCAACTCACCACACCTAGAAATCTCACCAAGAGATAAGAAAAAAACTCATCTCATGGAGGGGGGTCCATGGGATAACATAGATTGAAAACCCCGATCTAGACCAATCAATAGATCAATACAGGTTCTAGATGGTTCAGAATTAGCTCAGACCACAAACAAGCCCCTGATATGTTGCTGTGTTCAGACCTGAGACCAGGTCCTACAGATCCGGACCGAACCGTGTCAGTGTGTGAGACGATTAATGACGTAACCTTGTCCCGTGCTGTGTCTCTGCGGCAGATTTGGACCTTGACCTCTCTCTTCACAGACATGGAGTTCCTGGAAGTCCTCCTGGAGGGTCTGAACCGGGTCCTCCTGGTCCGAGGTGGAGGCCGCGAGGTCATCACCATCTACTCTTAAAAACACTCATCCCACCCTGCACACATGGGCTGATGCCAAGGAGAGCGGTCGCCAGCATTCAGGGGAAGAGGCTGGATTTGGGTTTTAAGGAGGGGGAGGGGGCGGATTGGCAGACGGTCTGCAGGACATCGGAGCGAAGACTAAGACAAGTGTCTCGGTGAGAGAGAGAGAGACGGCCACAGGGCGAGGAAGCAAAAGGAAGACAGGAGACACTTGATGTTTTTCATTTCCCTTTGAGCGCGGCGATGTGTGGTGTTCATTTGTTCTCCTCTAGTGTTGATGTTGTCACAAGGACGTGAATGTGTGTGCTGTCCATCGTGTTGACCTCCATCGCATCTGCTGCACCTTAGAAGAAGAACCTGCACTTCCACGGCGTCAACGGAACGCAAAGTCGTCGTGGGGAATCATCACACGATCACGTTTGGTGTGTGTGGACAGAAAAGCCAAACTAAAGACGCCGCTGAAAAGGGTGGAGTCACAAGGAGGACCCGTGGCTGTTTGAGGAGGACTTTGGACGTGCAACCGACCCTGGAAGGTGCAGGCTGGTGAACCGCGTGGCGATCTCGGGTACTGCTTGTCGATGTTCGGCCTGTGTTTCACACCCTGGGGGACGCCCCCCACGAAGGGCCGTAGCTGTCAGCGATGTAGTCCAACGCATTTATGGTGCCTGTAGTGCGATCAGAAATCATCAGCATCATTTAAATCTGTCCCTGTCCTTCGGTCCTGTTGGACCTCGAAGGCGTCGCTTTTAGAAACGTTAAAAACTCAGACCAGCACATGCTCATGAATGGCGTCACAGTGCGTGTGGTTGTGCGTGGTTGCGTAGTTTTAGCTCGGCATACTTCTCGCCCACGTCAGCACATTTACAGGCACGGTAGAATCTGAAACGGATTATAGTCAGATTAACGGATTTAAATTGGTGCAGCAGGCCGAGTTTTTGAGATTGTGAATCTAAATTTGAAGCACGGGGTCCGTGTGTGTGCATGTAAACATACTGTTAGCCAGAGCGAGAGAGCAGCAACACGCTTTGACGGATCAAGAAAACAGAACGCAGACAGACCAATAATTCCACGCCGACGCATTTCAGTGTTTTTATTTCACATTTTATGTTCCGAGTCCCAGACTGTGCGGATGAGTTGTTACGAGTGAACGTGGGAGAAGAAGTGCCAAACAGATGACAAAAGAAACTGTGGAAGTACGATTCCTGCTTTTTTTTTCCACCCAATTTTTTAGAAAAATGCCATTTAAATTTAAACATCGATCTATTTATCGCACCAATCTTCCACCCGCTTATCCTCCAGTGTGGACTCATAAATCCGTTAAATAAGGAAGGTGAGCGAGTGCAGTTGATTTTCGGGGCATTTCAGACGTCCATTCTGGGGGATGGAACCCCTCGCCACCCGCACAGTCACAGTTTGTTTGTTTTTGTTTTTTTCTCTTTTATCTGTGCAGCATTTTGTTACTTCTGTTTTGCGTCGTGGTGTATCTGAAGGTGTCGATGTGCACTCGTGTAACTGTAGCCGTGCTCTCTGTGACGTTCGTTACATTATTACTCCTCGTCTGTTACTTTACTGCTCATTTTTCAGTGTGATTTTATGAAAAGGGAGGTTGGGGGGGTGGGAGGTGGGGCTTATGTACAAAGAGGACAGCAGTTGGAAACATGTTGGGAAAAAAAGGTTTGCATTTTATTCCAAGTCACCAGACACACACACACACACACACACACTCACCGCCTCGTGACACACTCGTGATGTCACTCACTATCATGTGCGTAGTATGGTTTCTGTTTTCTTGTTCTATGTTGTACTGTAGGCACGGAAGATGAAATCTTTTAATCTAAATATTGAACAGTAAAATTATTTTTAGCTTTAAAAGCTGTAAAAATATACAATTGTATTTTTTTTTTCATCAGACTAGCATTAACGCTGTGCACGAAGAAAATGTAAAATGCGTCGAATCTTGGACTGAACTTGTTCAAATTAATGTAAGACTGTGTCTGGAGGTGAGTAGGATCGTCAGTAATGTGTGTTTTCACGTGACTGAATAATGAAATCTACCTCAACATGTCACTGGAGGAAAAACTCATCAGTCTTCATCTCACAAACCCGTGCGTGCTCCACATGAATGAATGAATGAATGGAGGGGACGAGGACCAGCAGGAGAGCGAGCGAGCGAGTGAGTGTATGTAAGTGAGTGATTGTGTGTTTGTGTGTGTCCCATTGAGAAATGAAGCTATGTTTGTTTCTGCTGGTGGCCTCAGACTGGAACAGGAAGTCACATGTGGGCACACATACAGTGGAAAGTAGCCCTGTATATAATGATATTTGTGCCTCAGTAATTAATAAAAGTGCTAAAATTAAATGTCAGCCTCCTCGTTTCATTCAACGTGGACACACACTCTCGTTCAGTTTATCTGAGCACATTGAGGCCCTAATTGTTGTTTGTTTTTACGGTTAAAGTTTGAAGATGTAGCACACAAATCTATCATTTTTTAAATCTGTTGTGAATGAACTTCATCAATGCTCTTATTTTGAAAGCCGGGTGGTAAAGTGGAAGTTTAATATTTCTCCTGTTCTGACCAGCAGAATCATCAGAGGTTCTAACCAAACACAAAGTACGCACAGAAGATTTGGATGTTTGTCTTTGACAATAGGAGCAAATCTGAAAAACTGCAGCTAATCTTCATTAAAAAGGAAACGGAATGGAAACGTCACATTCTGATGGTTGAAGTGGAAATACAGTACTGGTCCAAAGTCCTGGTCCCCCTATCCAACCTGGTGTTTGTTCTTTTTCCCAGCAGTCATTCTGACAGTAAATAGTGATGAAAGTCAAACAAATCCAGGTGTTATCAATGACATTAATTAGGGCTCCATTCCATTTAGGTTGAAGAGAGACTGGTTCAAAGGGAGGTCCCACTAAATCCTGGACCCTTTAGCCTGTAGAAACTGTTCTTTTCTGATTTTCAATACTGAACACACATCCTGTATTTTCTGGTTGGATTCTAATAAAGACATTGATAGACTTGATAAAACAACAAATCTAATGGGGGACCAAGACTTTGGACCAGGACTGCAGATTATCAAAACTACCTTACTACAAGTGAGCCCCCCCCCGCTCCTTCACACAAAAAAAATTAATTATAAGGATGTTGGACAGAAATATGTCATTTTTTTTGCACATAATACACATTCAAATACACACAAGATACTGATTCACTGCACATACAGTATGTAGTCTGTATGTGGATCCATATGAAGCCCCACTATTTGTAATCTTAGTATTCTAAGGTATTCACTCCTATTACGTTTGACTTGTTGAAATAATGCAAACTCATTTCGTTCAAAAGATCTAATTTTTGACCAAAATGCGAGATAAAACCTAGTACTGGGGAGGTCAAAACAACCCGGTACACACACACACATACACAAGAACTTCAAAAGATTATATTTGTTTATGAATAGTTGAAAAGAATATTTCAGTCCAGCGTCCACGTCATTGAAAATGTCCTCTCAGACGTCACAGATTTTATTGATTACTTGATACAACGACCGGAATATAAAAACAATTTGTGTCGAAAACATTCCAACATTAAATGCTCTTTGTGTTGGTTTTGAATCGATGGGCGAACCTGAAAGTAACTGCAAAAAAATATTGTCTTGGGCTGATAAGAGGACCTTTGTCTGTGTCTTCCTGTCCTTGTTGGATCAGGACCCTTTTGGAATCTGAGTATTACACCGATTTAATTAAATTAGCGATAATATGACAGCAGCTGTGATGTCACATGACATCCTGTGTACATGTACGTTCCTCATGACTGCTCCGATCAGTGACGGATGAATGGACGTCTACGGCAGATCATCCTGAGACAAATCAGTCAGCACGTTTAATCCAATCTACTGGGATGGCGGGCAGGGCGGACTGGGGGCCCTGAGGAGATTTCAAGAGCCGGTAAATAAATAAAGTGATCCCCCAACCTCCCAAACCTGCATCAGCAGAGGACTTCAGAGACCACGAGTCAACACAGGTCCACATGGATGGATGGATGGATAGATAGATAGATAGATAGATGTGTGGTTTGTGGGGTTTTCCACAGGTCTGAGTACATCATTGGTCATTGTAGTGACACATTGATGTGTGTCTGTCACCTGACTGTGACACAGACACAAAGATCAGTCTGCTTCTTGTTCATCAAATGACTGTCTCACACGTTCACATTCACTGTGAAGTTATCGATCTGCATGAGAAGCTGAGGAGCTGCTGCTGTGTACAGAGGAAGTTGAGTTTAGCAGAGGCGACCACATCCTGAACCTGAAACCCTGTTACCAAACACTGCAGGGGTGGAAGTCCTTGGCCTCTGAGGCTCAAAAATGATTACGATTACTGAGAATTCAGCACATCACTCTTTCATTTACCACCACATGAGATCAAAAGAGCTTTAAGTAGAGCAGATTTCATCAGTTTATTATTATAAATTACAAATTAAAATAATAATAATAATAATAATAGGTTATTATTGTCGTTATTATACTTATCATTATTACATATGTATGACAGTGTGCGGCTCGTGTCGACATTCAGTAGATGCAGGTGACGAACCCCGTTTTATTGTGAAAACCCTCACCGGAAACACTCGTTGTGCCGCATGAGTGTAGCTTGACTCTGCCGTCAGTGCGGGTCTGAGCCGTACGGTCAACATTAACCTCCATCGGTGGAGAAGCGCGCCTTGACCGCTACGCCCGCTCCGTCCCGCGTGGAGCCGCCGGGTCTGTGTCCGGCTCGTTCGTGACTGACAGCAGCGCCTGTAGGAGGAAGAGGAGGAGGTGGAGGAGGAGACATGTCCTCCGACACGTCCTGGTCGAGGTGAAGAGCGCTCTCGGTGCATTCCCGTCGCTCGTCTGCACTCTGGGAGGTCCGCTCGTAGCTCGGTGAAAAGGCGCAGCGTCACCATGCAGCACAGCCCAGGATGTTTGTCTGCAGGTGGATGGCCGACCTGACGGTCCCCGCCGCCTCCGCCGCTCTGCCTTCGACCGCGGGGATTGGAGCGACATAAAGCCGAGCTATGCTTCCCGGGGTCGGCGTGTTCGGCACCAGCCTGACCGCCCGGGTGATCGTCCCGCTGCTGAAGAACGAAGGCTTCGCCGTCAAAGCGCTGTGGGGCCGGACCCAGGAGGAGGCGGAGGAGCTGGCCAAGGAGATGAACGTCCCGTTCTACACCAACCGGATCGACGACGTGCTGCTGCACCAGGACGTCGACCTGGTCTGCATCAACCTGCCGCCGCCGCTGACGCGCCAGATCGCCGTTAAAACCTTGGGTGAGTGCGGCTGCTGCTGCAGCTGGAGGAGGGGAGGGGGGAGGGGGTCTGATGGAGAGGAGGCCCTGCTCCTGCTGCCTCACACAGACTAGGACTTCACCTGACCCCCAACTTTACGGGGCCGTGTGAGAGTTTAGGTTGGTGACAGGATTTACAATCTTGAGCAGGGCGCTGGTCTCTGTTAGGGTCAGGGTTAAAGTCAGTACTGTGTGTGTGGGTGTGTGTGTATGTGTGTGTGTGACCTTCTGATGTAGGATGCTGAGTGTGGAGGCTACGGGGTCCAGACTTATGACCTCATCTTCTATCAGCTCTTGATGATGTGGATTATTAAAGCTGACCTGGGTTTGTTACGTCTGACTGGTCCAAAATGGTCTGAAAACCACGACACCAATGGGCTGATCAAGTCTTTATTGTTTTGATTTCTGATCGGCCAATCAGAAGGCTTGATTTTTCATTGATATTCGTCCTAACATGGTGTGTTTGAGGTGGGTTTTAAGGTTTTGGAGCCCTCTGTAGTTGAATTACCGTTCCACCTGACCGTGGCTGGTCCAGATGGAATGCTCGGTAGTGGGATGAGGGCCACAGGTCCAGCTGGTTTTAGTTTTGCCTTTGGGGCAGGATTGAAGCACAGCTGGTGGAACCTCTGTCAGTGAAAGTGATACAGGGAGAGAAGACGCCGGAATACTAAAAACTGGGACACAGAGCGCCAACTTGTTCCAGTTTCAATGTGGAGCAGGGCTGCTTCTTTTGGAACGATCGCAGGCCGGGGTCCAAAGGTTTCATTAGACCCCGACCTTAGCAGAGAGGTGCAGCCCAGAGTAAACACTGATAAGTCGGGGTTGTGACCAAACAAATGGGTCCAGAAATGAGAGGAAAATTGAAAAAAAGGCCAACAAAATCCCACAGCTGGTTCATTTTTATTATTTTTATTATTATTATCATTACTGTCACGGCACCAAATCCTCCAAATATGTGACTGATCCAGAAGATCACATTGGAATGACAGAAACACAAGTCAGAAAGTCCAGAGGTGTCCTGTCCCCTTCTGTTGGACACCAGTCCTCCTGATCTAGTCTCATCTTATCTGGTCTCTTCCGGTGTTCAGATCGAATCTGCTACTGATGAACAGGTTTTGGAAATTCAGTTTCTGTTGCCAATCAGGTCCAGTCACTCGGCACATGTCAGCAAATCAACACCACCTGAAAGCTCCAGGACGGAAGAACGTGTCAGAGTGAGGGTGGGGGGCGGGGCAGAGGCTGGCAGGTCTTGTGATGTGAATTTCTACGGTTTTATTCACCAGCACCTCAGTTGACCAAAGATCACATGACTTACTGTCCTAAATTGCGGTAATGAAGCGTGTTTGTTTGTCTGTTTTAGCAGGTTTACGCTAACAGTTTCCAACCAATTTTGGCAAACTTTGGTTTTATTGATGATTAGTCGAGCTCCATCATCCATCAAATTGACATCAAAATCACAATCTAATCATAAGAAGCAGTGGTTTATTTAAAAAAGTGTGTGTGTGTATGTGTGTGTAGTGTAACGGTACTTGGGTCATGACAGTAATCCTACATCGTTCCCATTGGGGATCATGAGGAAATCGTGAACTCTAAACAGAAAAACGTGTGTGTGTGTGAACCACATGTGTTGTGTTCAAGTGTGTTTGGCCTTGGTGGTGGTATGTGCTCTAAAGATATTGAGCGGACTGTACCAATGTTGCTGTGGTAACATGATGAAGCGGCAGAATTTATGTTTTAATGGACTGTGTATGACTATGTAGTTCATAAATCATAAATTTAATCACTCAGTTTATTTGTAAATAAATTTGTATCGGTTCACCAAAATAAACTAATATTCAAACTTATTTTAGACAGAAAAAGACGCTTGGTCTAGTGATTTTCAAAGTTGGACAGTAAATCAACAATCTCCCCAATCATTTACTCTCTGTGACAGCAAACTTTTATGCTAGGTTAGCTTGCAAGCTAGCTAGCTACTACCTCGTTAGCTGAGTGGAAGCTAACGTGAGCATTTGAGTCCATTCTCCTTATAACTCAAGGTTATACGAAGCTAAATATATTAAATTAAGTTTTTAGTTACACTCCTGCTAATGTTGTAACAATGTTATAAGCAGAATGTTGCGTTGATAGCTCGTAGATCTGGTGTTTTTAGCATGTGACACAATTGTGCTACGGAGTATAAATTCAATTTATATGACATCTTAGTCCTTGCTGCCTGAGTTTATAACATTAGTCTAACTAAAGACTACTTTATACTCTGTAGTACATAGTATATATACACAGTATATATACATACAACAGCTGATATATCAATTATGGAATTTTTTTACTTCATAATATCAGAATCAGGCCCAAAAATAAAAGGTGGTTTTGGCCCTTCCCCGTCTGCTCCTCTGTGAAGGGTTGTTGTTGTGGCTCTAACATACCACCGTAATATCAGCTAACTGTGTGTGTGTGTATTTGCTTTAGGAAATTCTCCGGCGTGTGATTCAACAAAAGAGAGCTGTTTGAGTTACAGTAATCAGTGTTTGTTCACGATGACACTTGTGCAAATACACACCGTACACGCTCACGCACAGGGCGAGGTCACGTGACCGCTCTGCCCCGAGTCCACGCCTGAAGGCTCCTCCATCGAACGTTGACTTAACTCCGCTTTACTTTCTTTACGCTCAGCCCATTTCCTCCCAGCTTCATTGTTTCAGCGCCGCCCGTTCCTTCCCACTCTCCTCTTCCTCTGCCTCTGCCTCCATCTCTCACAGCCAAGTCTGTCCCGATCGCATGTG
>OMNV01005634.1:15681-46634 GCA_900303265.1 Brotula barbata | reverse complement strand
CTCTTTTTCACTAACGGACATTGTTTGGATGGATGGATGAATGGATGGATGAATGGATGGATGAATGTATGGATGGATGGATGAATGGATGGATGGATGGATGGATGGATGGATGGATGGATGGATGGATGGATGGATGGATGGATGATGGATGAGGCGATGGATGATGGATGATGGATGGGTGATGGATGGATGATGGATGGATGAGTGGATGGATGATGGATGGATGGATGGATGATGGATGGATGAGTGGATGGATGATGGATGGCTGGATGATGGATGGATGGATGATAGATGAATGGATGGATGGCTGGATGATGGATGGATGGATGGATGGATGGATGGATGGATGGATGGATATATTGTTTCTATGTAGAGGACCAGGTTTCTGGTTCACTGCTGCCTCTGCATCCCTGCTTTCTGTCTCTGGGGTTAGCAGGATCTGATATGGCTGCAGTCTGTTCTCTCTCCTTACATCCTCCCTCTCTCTCCCCTTCTCTTTCTCTCTCTCTCTCTCTTTTCCTTTATTCCCCCTTTCCTTCTGTCTCTGTCGCTTTCCCTCCCTATGCGGCAGAAGTTGACGACCAAGTTTTCTCTCTAACATGCAGACGCCCACACTCTCTCACAACCATACAAACGCAGTGCGAAAAGCCAACCGAGTTTGCACAGTATCTTCTCTGCCAACACACACACACACACACACACACTCGACAGTAGGTTACTCTGTGTCACTGACTGTTCTCTGCTGAGAGCCTGTGGGCGGCGTGATGATGTCGAGTTACTGTAGCAATTTTCGGTTGCCGCGGCGACGTGTTCTTGACAACCAAACATGGCGTGCAAGTACACACACGGATATACACACACATATACACACTCATGAACACCTGGAGTAGCGTAGGACTGGGAAAGGTAGGCAGGAAATGCGGCCATATGTGCACACCGTGTCAACGTGCTTTCAACTGACCTCACACACACACAAACACAGATCCAGCACCAGGAGTACATCAGTACAGCAACACTAACCTTTAACTCTGACCTTCTGTCCAACAGGGGTTGGGACAAGACAGGCAGAGAAAGATGAAGACACGGAGAGGAAAAAACAAAAATCACAGAACAAAAAAAAGGGAAAAAGGAGAAAAAAAGGGGAGGTTGTGCACCTGATGAGTCAAACATTCAGGGATCCATGTTGTGTTGTTTTTGTCTCTCCGTACCGTCTGCTGGTTGGGTACCTCAAGTGTTGCCAGGTTGGTTTATTCTAAGGAAAGAAGAGACTCACAGAGATCAGATTCATGGTCTGAAATCATCATGAAACAAGGCAAGACCACGTCCTCCAAAGGGTCAAGGTGTGTTTGTAGACCGAGACCAAGACCGAGGCCGGGGTCTACGAACAGGAAAAGTGAGAGGGACAAAAAGACGAAGACAAATGTGGGAACAGGGCGATGAACGAAAACACGACATCGGAAATGAAAAGGAGATAAAAATCGACAGGCGCCTGTTTACACGCAGCGATGTGTGATCTAAATGTACGACAGGCGGGGCTTTTCATTAGGGAGCGCGTGGCGGTCCGATTCACATTACGCCGAATAATAAAGTCTCACTAATCTGATCACCGGTGAGAGAGGGAAATAGGAGCCGGAAGAGAACAAAAGAGAGAGCGATAACACCATCGATCACACCGCATTAGCAGAGCACAGAGCAGTAACTGGAGCTGTGAAGTTTGACTCATCAACAGCTAGCAAGGCCGACACGCACACACACACACACACACACACACACAGCCCACTAACGACTGGCACCCTTTACGACTCCACCAACATCGTTATTTCCACCTTTTTGTATCTTTTAAAGGGGTATGTTTTACACAGAGCCATTTCTTATTGGACTGGATTCATTCTGACAGTCAGCATGGCACAATGAGGCAGAGAGAGAGAGAATGAGAGAGAGAGAGAGAGCAAGAGAGAGAGAGAGAGAGAGAGAGAGAGAGAGAGAAAAGAATTTAATAAAATATTACTTTGAGATGTTTTTGTTCATCATGAAGTTCTCCCTGTTTACCTCTCTGTGTCCATCATATCTCTGGGTAGGAGGAGCTTGGTACACTGCCTAAGGAAGGACCTGCTCTGGGTAAGGACAATAACTACCCCTCTTCACATCTCCCAGTGCTGCAGCACCACTCAGTGGAATATCTGGGTAATGGTCTCCCTTTAATCATCACCTTCAACCTTGAACATTTCTTTTTCTTATTCTCCCTCTAGTCTAAATCACACACACCTCTCTCACACACACACACACACACACACACACACACACTCAGCCTGACATTCACACAGTGCTGCCAGCGATTCCACGTTCCAGCTCCTCACCCACCTGCTGCATCACAGCCGTGATCCTGAGAAAGAAAAGCGGCCTTTTGACATTTCCGACAGAGAAACACTTAAGTACAGGAAGTAAGATCTCCCCCAGCGTTCCTCTGAAGCGGGCCAGAGATGGACCGTTTGACGTCTCGACAGGTCTTTGAGTCCATTAAAGACCAATTACCTTGATGGTGTGGAAAAGAACTTTCAGCTCCGTCTCCAGAGGGCGGAGCGGAGCGGAGCTGCTCGTTATTCCGGCCTGAGCATCAACACAACATCAAATCAGTAACTGGGTTTTAATGAGGCTAATCAACAGAATGACATCATCTTAGGTTTTCTCATCCCCACGATATGAGATCAGGAGTAACGTTCAGAGAAAACATCATTAAATCTCGTTGCTTTCTTTGTCCTAAATCTTAAACTCTGAGGTGTGATCACCAATGTGCAAATTTTCATTCAAATTCTTGGGAAAAGCCCAAAGTTTCCAACGGTTGGTCCGGGTAGATCTGTAGAAACGGACACACAAGAGAAACTCAAGGGACATTTTTATTGACTCTATTTATCATCGCTTCCCCAGAGAAAAAAGGCAAATATTTTCTGTACATAGAAAATTTGATTGCTTTTCACAAAATTACATAATTTTCATTTTTGATCTCTTATTTGGCCAAAGGCTTCAGAGTCTCTGAATAAATAATGGAAAACATTTCAAAAACTAAACATTTTCTCCTTCCTAGTTTTCACTTTGTTCGCAGATCTGCTCTTCATCTTTCATCGAACCGCTCTGTACTTTTTGGCACTCTATTATTGAAGGTAGATGTTTCCAGAGCCGAGCGTTATCGTGTTCCTCTTCAATGGATTCCATCCGACTGTGTCTCCACGATGCTCAGCTTCAAACGTTCGCCTTCCCCCTGGTCCGCCCCCTCCTCTCGTCCTCCCGTCCTTCCTGTCTGGCTGTCCACGGTTTCCTCTGCGTTCCTCCCCTCGGCCCGGTCTTCGGGTTGCTCCTCGTCATTTCGTTCCGTCTGATTGCTGCCTCCTGTCTCGTCTGTACCTCCAGGTTTGGCTCTGAGTGTCCTCAGATTGTCTCTGGCTTCGGCAAAATGCTTCTTCATCTGTTCCACAGGGCCCCTATCAGAGAACAGGTGGTCCAGGTACGCCTGGGCGAACTGATCGGAGGTGATCGAGTCCAGGTTGATGGAGGAGAGCGCAGACGACGAGGTGCTGCCGGGCTCGGCGCCTCCCCGCCTCCTCCCTGTGAGGAGCAGCGTCAGTTCAATTTAACAGGCGGGTACACATTCTTGGAGGAATCACTATTTTTATCATTTATCACATTCATTAAAAACTGGATTGACTCATTTCAAGATGCAGCTGGAAATAGAATACCACGTCGTGTGTGCTTCCATCATCTCATCAAGAAATGGAAATAATATCACAAAAACAGGCAAAACAAAACCTTTCCTTCATTACTTTAAAGTGATAATCCTTCACTTTCCATGCCATGTTTTCCTTGTTTACTTACCAAAGCATCTTTTTATCTCCGTCTCCATGGCAGACAGAGGGAGGGTCACACTCTTTCCTGTCTCTCTGTCCGTCACGTTGAGTCCTGTCATCGCCCCCTCCTCTGCCACCTCGTCGGAGGGGTCATGTGACTCCAACAGGCCTCCCCGACACTTCACCACACACACCGTCTTGGCTTTGTAACGCCTGAAAAGCAGACAGGTTGTGGAGTTTGACGTGGCAGCGAGCGTTGGGGTGGAGGAAGACAAAACATCTAATTGATGAGTAATCTTTGATTATTTTGGGGGGTACACTGTGGTTTTTGCCCGATCTTGACTTTTTTACCCTCCGTCATCGGTTTTAGCACTCCAATAATTTGTAAACATTTTGGATTATGACCGAATGGATTGAACATTTCCTCTCACGCTGAATAATGTGAAGAATGACTAAGTCGCCTTTGTGTCTCTTCGTCTCCAAATACTGACTCATTCGTTCATAAATCCCCACAGGAAGGCTTCACTCCACCGTCGTCTCCTTTCACTCCCGTGGTGTTTTCTGTCACCATTGTTCGTCTGTTTCCCTGGATTTTGACGGGGTTTTCGGAACACAAAGGTCTAGACGTGTCTGACAGTCTAATGGGTGAGGTGATGTTGTTTTTTAGTGTGGGGCGACCGTCTCACGGTGGACGGATAAGACCCGTGCGTCTGTGCTTTCCATTCTTCTGTCAGGATGTTTTATTAGGCTGCTGTCTGAGCTGCCCAGCTGTGTGTCTTGGGAAAGAGGGTAGATTGGATGCTGTGGAACGCTCATACGTTCACACCTGTGTGTACGAGATGGAGCTCCAGTACACCAATTACACATTGTACCTCAGACGGAGCCGCCGTGTTATTTTTTACTGGGCCGCTCGCCAAGTGTCACCTCCAATTTACCATTTTATTGTTTCTAAAGTTTAAACTCATGAAAAGAAAAATTTGGCTAAGAATCAGGACAAGATCAGCTGGGACTTGTAGGACCTGATGAATACTCTTGATACACTTAGGGCCCTCGTTGGCCCTGTTAGTCCACCGGGGGGGTGTGTAAGGGTATGTAAGATGAAGTACAGATACAGATTAAGTAGAGATTAATCCCCGTTGCTCCGCCCCCCTGTGTGTTACCTGTAAGACGGTATGATCTGCGTGAGATCTTCTCGGTACTGATCCAGTGCGGCCCTGGCAGCCTGGGGCTCAGCCTGCCCCTCTAGCCCAGCCAGGTGAACCAACATCTGGGTGTGAAATACTGCTCCACTGGCCCACCGAGCGAGAGACCTGAAGGAGTGAACAACAACAACGGCTTCATGTAACAGAACGCCACGCAGCGCGTCATGTTCGTCTGCTGCGGAGCGGTTTGTCCGGCTTCCCTCCTCACCTGGAGTCACAGTCCCCCCCCAGCAGGCAGGTCTTCAGCTGGGTGAGGGTGAAGCTGAGCTGGGTCTCCAGTCTGAGGGAGTCCTGGGTCAGTCTCTTTTTGTCACTCAGGTTGATCTGCCAGCGCTTGAGATACTCCTCCATCACCTCCTGGAGCTCACAAACCTTCACCTGGAGGTAGAATTTGAGTCATTTTATTAATTATGAGGGTTGATTGATAAATTGCGACCCTGTCGAATAAAGAAGCCAGCGAGAAAATGAAGCAAAGAAAATGATTTCCATCACGATCAGCCCAGATTCTTAATAAGTTGATTCACCTGGCATGAGGGCTTCCCTGTGACCCCAGATGACCACTTTGATGACATGTACATCAAATCCATCACCATAGCAACCACTAATCCCACAAGGCCGGCCAGGCGTGGCTCATCGGAGAACGTTGACAATCGGCCAATCAGCTCCTTCAGGTAGGAGGGGGCTTTGATTCCGATGTTACCCTGCAGCTGGGAAAGAAAGAAAAATTCAGTGGAAATGAATAAATTTGCCTTAAAGTCATAATCCCTTGTTTATCTCATTAAAAAAAAAAAAAAAAAACGAATGAAATTGAACACAAAAGTTTTAGTCAAACATCACTCCAAGTCCTCCAAGGCAGAGTAACTACATTACAGTAACATTATGTGCATGAACAAAGCACCGCCATCAACATTAATACACACCACAGCTCATTAAAGTAGCTTTAATGAGGGAATCCATTATTGCTGTTTCACGCAGTGGATTTGTTCCACTTATGCGCTCAATATGCACGCACTAAAGCAATAAACTAAATTAAACAATTTGTTTGCTGAATGAGATTTTAATAACCACATTTAGTTACATAGACCTCATTTCTGCGCGGGAAAAGCTGAATTGTGCGTGTTGGCGTGCCGTGGACGATTGCCGCTGGGGTTTTGTTCCTTTCCGTACAATGTTTTCTGTAAAATTACAAGCTGAAATGTACGAAAATGTAAAGTCTCACGGAGGCCTGGAATGGATGTGACGGTATCTATGGGCAACATAATCCTGAGTACAAAATGTTCTCCTTTTGGTGCTACATTTGTGAGCGTGTCAGACCGTGGGCACACGTATATAGCGGCAACAAAACCACAAATCTGGCATGCCTATTCCAACCATCTGTCTCATTGAAGGGAAAGTATTTCAGATTGCTCCTTGTAGCTCATTGCATCGATTATTCACTGCTCTACACTCACGAGCAGGATGACATCCCTAACAAGGAGATGTGCTTGGTTTTATTCGTTTTGTTAACTCCCTCAAGGCTTTAAGGTCCTCCTCCTCCTCTTCCATCTCCAGAGTCTCTTCAGGAGTGAACGATTTCAAGTTAAAATCAATGAGCTGACTCTTTTGTGGAGTCCTTCCTGCTCGCTATCTACACATAACGTCACACCTACATGCTTTGGAACGTATTTACCTGCTGTAGTTGTTCCTGTAGGCGGGTCCTGCAGTCCAAACTCCCACTGTGATTGGCCGGGAGCAGAGGATGGACAACATTAAGGTCAGGCACAGCACCACCTTCCCTCATGGCTTTGTAGAGGAGAGAACCAATGGCCTCCGTCACTTTGGAAAAGTCCTCCTCTGATGAAAACAGCTGACCCATGATGTCTCTCTGGTGTCTGCAGGAAGGAAGAGGGGATGTTTGGGGTAAAAGTGCAGAGTTGAAATTCAGGGTTAAATGATAAAGTGGCATCAGGGACAATACTGATATTTCTTTATTGCTACAGAAACTCTTTGTGAGCAGAAAAACATATTTGTAATCATTGTCACCATGTAAATGTAAACGCAGGAGAGGTCTTATCTGAAAAGGATGAAAATGGAAGATGCATGAAAGTGCAGCAGGGTCATTGTAGACAAAAAAGGAACAAAAAAGAAAAACTTGTAAAACTTAAGATTCTTGTAATGTTTAAAACAGCATTTGTCCGTCTCACACTTGGCTCAGAACTTATCAGTCAACCCTCACACAAACATCTGCTGACGTGTTGTCAATAATTGAGAGTAACAAGCCGACCTTCTCGACTTGACATATGGACGTGACAGTAACAGGAGTAAGTGCGTTTCTTGTCTCCTATGGGATGAGATCATGTGATCTCCTGAGCTTCATCACAAGATCTCAGTGCGTCTACGTAACTTGTGACACAGCGATGAGATCACTTCCTCCTCGGAGGAACCCAACATTCCCTGAATTCCTCCAAAATAGCATCCTAACATTTCCACTCATGTCTCATCAGCCACTTACTGTTTCTTGTACTTCGGCCCCACGTTTGTCTGCCCCTCCTCTTCCTCCTGCTGCAGCAAAGAGAGTCACCAAGACAACACCGCAGCAGAAAGGAGCTCAGCTCTAAAACTACACCTCCCCCTAGCTTCAGTCACCCGGAAATGCAACCACTCCCACTGGAGGGCTGCTGGGAAGAGGCCTGGACCTCCTCCAGACTCTGGTTTCTGGTTTTGTCTTCATTCTGGTCTCTGAATTTTGCTTGTTTTTCTATGTTTTTCACCCGATTGTAATGTAAAATAACTGACAAAGCATTAATAAATCGTGTGTGTTCGTGTTAGCAGCTTCCAGTCCTGCATTTAAATTTAGGTTTCTGTTTAATTCACAGCTTGATCACAAATTTTGCAGTGGATACCAACAATGTCTGCAGGGAGGGGCCCCGTCCCTCGGTGTGCCCACGGCCCCCAACTCACCCAGTGCGCCCCTGCTTCTAGAGGCCTCCAGTCACAGTAAAGTAACCCACGCTGAGCTCGGGGACCCCTAAGGAATCCTGCAGTCCTTGGGATTCAAAGTAAAAGCTACAAACATTGAAAAATCAGGCCAAGGGCTTTGGACTCGGATGACGATCTTTTATTTAGCTAAATGGAACAGAGGCCTTGGTGGTGGTGTGATGTTGACTTTTTTTACTCGATGAAATGTGGGGCAAAGGGATTTGGGATTTTGTGGCGTGTCAGAGCTGCTCTTTGTTAACTGGGACAAGGGCTTCAACACTGTCAGACGTCAACGAAATGTGAGCCTCACACGGGGACAGGCGCTACTTCTCATTATTACGCCTTTTAAAGGAAAATACACGTCATGTTTCAACATAGACTGAAGAATCTGTATTTGGTATTCTCAAAATATTTCACTCCCTCATCCTAACATCTTTACAACAGTTGTAAGCTGCATGATTGTTCACGTCTGTGGTGGTTTTATTATTTGTAAGTGAATCTCCTCGCTACATGTTAGCATCATTACGTGGAGGCTAGCTTAGCCAAACAATGAGTCAGCAGAATGAACTGGGAATCCGTTGGTTGATTTTGTTTTACAAATTGGTTTGCAATAAACATTAACAGCTTTCAATATGATATTAGATGGCAGTAATAACCAGCCAGCAGCTAATGGTTCGTTCCAGACAACTTAGAAATCTAATCTTTGTAAAAGTGCTGTGGAGCGACTGTGGAGGTCAAAGTTTCGACGGCAAAAAGGTTGAGCTTTTATGCTTTTATGCTAACAGACATTTTCAAAATACAAAATAATCCATTTTATCGTAATACATTTACAATAGGTTTATTGATTTGTACCAGTATATCTTTTCATCCTTTTTTGGTCTCAGCCCTGTCGATAAACGGCCTCGCTGTGCTCTGAACGGTGGCTAATTGAATTGAATCTAATTTCATTTCGTCTGATTTGATTCCTCCTAGCTCCTAATCTTCCTCCGTCCTGAAGGGTTCATGAGCCACACACACACTGAATCTTGACACTGGTGGCTTGCATGATTTCCTCCGTCTGCCAGTGCGTAAATGTACAGAGACTCATTTATCTGACATCCCTCCCATCAGGTTCATCCTTTTCTTCCTTCTACTCCCTCCAATCATCCTTACGTCCGCCTCTTCACATCCTTTGGTTCCTCCTCGTTCATCCCTTAGTTTGTGCAGTCACCTACACCCTTACATCTTTAATAACCTTCGTTTCTCGCTGCTGTCTGTCTGTGTGTGTGTCCATCGTTGCTCCCAGTTTGGTCCCTGTCACCACTGTGGCTCCTCCCCTTCTTCTCCGGCTGGATCTGTGGAGGCCATAAGGATTTCGTAAGCTCTGTTCCTCAGCATTGGGCCTACATCTAACCGACCTTTCTTTTGATAAATATTTTCGGGTTTGTTCAGGTTTTTCGAGTCCTTCGGGGTGGAATCACTTGTGATGGTTTATCTGATAAGAAAGAAAAACACAAACCGCTTCACAGATACTGAGGTTACTTTGAACTCAACACATTTAAATACAGATGGTGGCTTTGGTTTGCCTCACCCTGTCCCCCCTCCCTCCACCCTCCATCCTCCTCCTCCTCCTCCTCCCTTTCTGCTCCTCCCTTCTCTCTCTCTTATTGTAGATTTAATGGCCTTTGTCAGGTTGATGCAGTGTTCACCGGTTGAGTTGTGCTGCTTCACATCTCTCTCTTTCTCTCTCTCACACACACACACACTTCACTCGCCTCTGAGGGGTATGTGGGTTAATGTTTAAATCTGACCCCCCCCTCCCACTTCTCTAACTCTGTTTCTCTGTAAAGGTCTCATTTCCATCAAAGTGAGTGTGAAGTAAAGATGAAAGTTGACAAAATAACAGAAGAGGCTGTGGATGAGAAGAGGAAGAGAAGGAAAGCAAAGGAAGGAGTATAGGAGGAAGAATGGATGATAATGACTCTCTCTCTCTCTCTCTAACAGCGAGGCCTTTTGAATGACAGTCTACTCGAATCTGTCCTGAAGATTACATCACTCATCATTTCACTAGTTGTTGCAAATTAAAACCGGATTGTAATTGTAGGATTAGAGAAGAGAAGATCGCCAGAGATAATGTTTTCATTTCATTTATCCTCCGTTTATGGGTTATGGAGAAGACTAAAATCAAGGTGAATGCACGGGGATTCATCATTACACGGCCCCGCGTCCATTTTATCGCCGCTGCGTTCACTTAGCAGGAGTGGGACTAATTATTCTAAATGGCAGCTGTTGAAGGGAGCACTAATGTCACCTTTCTGCATGGATTCATGCAGCATCACAGGCTGATGAAGATCGACCCGAGCGAAATTTTAAACCAAAACACCAGGACTCACGTCCAACTTAAAGTAGAGCTGTCACAACCTAAAGAGGGAAAACATATCATTATGTTATTATTTAGATTATTTCCTAATTTGACTCCTTGACCCCTCGTCTCAGCGTCCGTCTGCAGTTCAACGCCATGAAAACTGGATAGAAAGTTGGAAACAGTAACGTTTGATGAAACCATTTGCGTGCGTGAGATTATTGTTTTACCCACCGAGGCATCATAACAACCTAAATGAAGTGTAAATTAACCGTGTAATTCGCCGTAATATAGATGTTGGTCTCACCATAAGTCTTCTCATTGTTACGAGCCCAGGCTCCACTGTCGCAGGTCACTGGAGGCATTATGGTAAAGGTTTACGGCAAGAGGGAACAAGGAAAACAAGGCCGAGCAAATAGAGGGAAGGAATTAAATATGTACATGTTCATTGAAATGCTCGGAGAGAAAATGGAGATTAAAAGAGAGGGTGCCACCAGGGATTCTGTCATTATTGTGATTGCTATTGATTTTTTAAAAACTGAACAAGCTATAAAATATTAAAACATACAAACAGTCATCTAAGGTGAAGTCAATAAAATGCTGACCAGCAGTAAACGAAAATGAAAAATCACTGTTTGGGGCTTTTAATTGGATAATAGCCTTGAAATGATTGATCATTCAAGTTAAGCAGTTCCACTGCCAAGTGCCAGAGTGGGAGAGCGAAAGGATAAATAAAAGATAAGGATTTACAGAGAATACAACAGGAGATGATGTTGATGCAGGAAGATTGTGGAGAAAAACAGTCACAGAGGAAATGGAGTGGATGTGTGAATGCACTTATTTCTGCTGCAGGCTTTGCTCAAGCTTTCTTCCACAATTCTGCAGGAACACCTGTTCACACTGCCTCCAGGTGACACACCGCTGAGGAGCAGTGTGTGTGTGTGTGTGTGTGTGTGTGTGTGTGTGCGCATGTACTCACAGGGGCCTATTACTGTAAATGTGTGAATATGTGCATTCACTTCCACACATGAAGTCTCTCGTTGAACATGTGTGTGCAAATACAAAAGATCATGTGTGTGTCTGTGTGTGTCTGTGTGTGTGAACATGCACTTGAGAGAGAAAGGGACAGATGGAGAGAAGGGGGCCACAGAGAGAAAGGAGCTTTGTTTTGTCGTCCTGAAGCTGCTGCATTATATTACCAACATGCAAAAATTACAAAGTAAATCGATATGAACAACTAAGACCCACGCTGACACGTCCACGCTGTGATAAATGTTGGCGTAAATGTGAATAAATGAATATATTGTTGAGTGCGTGGTCAGTGACAGAATCCACATTAGTCAATGTGGAAGAGCGACGCTTACTGGACAAGAACAGTCACTGCAACCTGATGACGAACTTCCGTTTCCGATGTAAACACATAAGCCAATATGGCGGCGTACGCGGCCAATACAGTGAACGTTTACATTGACGGGGGCGGATTCGGGTTTTCTTTTTAAACAGAAGACATCTCACTACGGATATAATGGCTGAAGGAAGCAATGAACGGATTTTTGCTCGTTATTTCTGCACCGCCGGTAACGGAATGGAGCTCTTTTTAGCGGAGGAGTTGAAGAGGAAACTGGACGCTGAAGAAGTGAGTTTATCAGCGGGAAATGACGCTATTCAAGCAAAAGGAAAGGAATCCACGATTGGAACATCCTACACTTGAGTAAAAGTCGTGCATTCTCAATTTGTGTAACTCGAAGTACATCGCTACATCTGCTCCAAGTCTTGTTTTATTTGTACAGCACTTGTTTTTATTTTAAAACAACATAAGTTGTGCAAACTTTTGTGCAAACTTGTTAACCAAATCAACAAATAAAAAATGAAAAGAGGATTATTTGTACATATTCTTAAAAGGCAGATGGATAAAAGCATATGGATACGTGCGGAAGTAGTAGGGGGAAAAAATAACCACAAAAAACACTCAAAATGAGAGTAAGGACACTTATGACCTCTGCAAATGTGCAATTTCCCACTTTTCACAGATAAACTATAAGATTGCAGTTAGCTTCCAGTTCAAAGTCTTCGATGTAGTCCTTTTTGTCATTCTTGTTTGTGTAGGTGTCTCAGTTGCCTGGTAAAGTGTTGTTCAGCTCGTCTGCAGGGATCAACGCAGTCCGCCGTCTGAAGGCAGCAGAGAGACTTTTCCTCCTGTTGAGACAAGACTCACCTGTGATGCTGTCGCTTCATACCAGCTCAGGTACAAGTATGACCCTGTACCATACATCCACTCCACAAAGCGTAGACTTCTCTCTGACAGATACTGGATTTATATACTTTTTCATCTAATTAAAAAAATGATTATTTATGTGTTTTATTGTCAGGTGAATATGGAAATCATTTCTTTAGCATTTTTCTTTGCATCGCAGCAGCCTTGTTGTTTTTTTGTCCATAGGAGAGATTCTCTTTTCAGGCCTTTGTTCTATAAAAGGGACTTTTTACCATGGCGTCTTGCCCAATACTGTCTACTTTTTTTTTTTTTAGTTTCTTTCTTTCTCAACAATTTTTCGATTTGATTCCCGAATTAAAACATAACCGATGTACAGTTGTATGCCGAAGTACTCTGTCTTAGTGTTGTGCTATCTGTGGTTGTGTTTACAGCAAAGGCAGCTGCTGTGCTGCAGTCCAGATTGTTGGGTGATATGAGTCAATGGACCAGCGCCGTAATGACATGGAGTCGCCTACAGGGGGAGCTATCAGGCAAAAGAATTGCTCATCCCACGCTGAGCACTGATAATGGATTGCCAAGAAAGAAGAGCAGGGAGGAGGAGAAGTGGGAAGCAGGGTCTAGAAAAAGGCAAAGTGAGCAGAGAACTGCTGGTAGACAGGAGGAGGAGGAGGAGGAGGAGAAGATCAGCAGCTTGGGAGAGAATGGAGCACAGACACATGAAAAGAAGAGAAAGAGGGAGACGGAGACAGTGAGAGATGAAGAAATGAGGGAGGAAGACACAATAGGAGGTGAACCCCAAACACGGGAGGGAAAGCAAAAGAACGGTGACAAAGAAGAGGATATCTGTGACAGAGGACCGTTTCCCAGCGGTGACGATGCTGCACAGGAACAAGACCTGAAAAAAGAAGATGATGAGAATAAGATGGAGGCTTTTTGTGAGCTTGACTTCTTTTTTCTTATTAGTTATTGGGAGTGGCTGCATACTAATCAACCCTTGTGGTTTTCACTTTTTATTATTATTATTATTACTGCAGGCATTTTTGACTAACTTAACAAATACTACTTCAACCTAGAAACCTCAAAATGTTCATCTTAAGGTGGAACTTCAACTTGTGTTTTTATATTTATTTATCATATTTTTTAAACACTTAATTAAAATGAATGTCAAAAACCTTCAAGTTTCCAAACTTTCACCTCCTCTGACTTCATACTTTCACAAATGTAACTCCATATTTTGAATACTCAGACAAACTTCAACAATTTCAGATGGATACTGAACCATGAGTCCGTTCTGTTTTTGTTTTTTATACATTTTCTGCTGTCTTTTTTCCTCCATGTACTAAAGCAAAGACCACAGCAGGAACAGAGGATCCTCCTCCTGTCTCTGTATCATTTAGGATCAACTGCAAGTGTTCTGGAGCTCTGTCCCGACGCTTCAGCACACAGGTAGAGGACGTGAGGAATACAAAGTGATTTTTTAATGAACTGTACTAAATGACAGATACATGTATTATTTGTGTTCTGACTGTTCTGTCATACAGGAGCTGAGCCGACTGATTGGAACAGGTCTGAGCAGACTGCTGGGCTGGAAGGCTGACCTGAGGAATCCACAGCTGGAGGTAAATGTCTCGCTCTCTCCCCCTCTCTCTCTCACTCTACGTTCATTGATCTGTCCAATTGCAGAGCATTCAGTCATTTAATCCCATTTGGTTTGTATTTCCTACATAAAACCTCAATGTGCAGTGCAAAGACAACTGATTCACAACAAACCAGTTCGGCCATTTAGATAAGAAATAAAAGTAATTACACACAAAAGGTAAACAAGCCACAGAGACCAGTAAGACCACTGCATGCCACGATAAAGGGAAGGAAAATAAAACAAAACAAGCGATAAAATATTGGATAAGATAAATGAATACTACAGAAATATACTGTGTAGATAATTAGTACAAATCTAAATCTAATAACAACATCTACAATGATTGAGATCATGGCAGCATTTTCTGTTGACCAATGATACTGTGAGCATGGTGTGTGTGTGTGTGTGTGTGTGTGTGTGTGTGTGTGTGTTTGTTTAACCAGACTTCAGTGGGTTCAGGTTATCTGCTCTTTCTTAAAACGTTACAAAATGAGTTATTTTCAATTCTCCACAGATAAACGTCTCTTTGAGTGATGACCACTGCCTGGTGGGGATACCACTGACCAGGTAACTGACCTGGAAATTCCTTAATACTTGAGCCTGAGCAGACCCAGTACGAGGTTTTTGTTTTTGGGGTCTATAAATCGCCATAAACATGATTAAGGGGTGTTCCAGGTTCCTTCAAATAAAGACCATTACCTAGACTATGCACTGATTGGTGCTGTCGAAAGCAGCACACACACCACTTGGTACTTGATTTGGTTGAATTGAACCCTGCTGGAAACCCAATGAACCGCTGGTCTCAGCATGGTGCTGGGGTTCGGTTGAGTTCAAGTTTGAGAGCCTTATCTGATCCAAATACTGGAAGTGAAAAGCCTCATGGGTTTCTCCTACCAGGCGTGAGTGGTTAAGGCTTAACGTGTTTGTCCGTGTAATTGGTGAATGAAAATAAGGCGTAGTTGCAGCCCTGAATGAGCGGTTGTGGTTCTGCGGTCTCTGTCACTCAGGTTACCTCTGGCTAACCGGAGCTACATTAGAACCACGGGACTGAGGTCGACTGTGGCCTGGGCCATGGCCTCACTGGCTCAGATTCAGGTACTGAGTCATGATTGGATAGATGAAAACATCTTCACCCATCTATCATACAGTCTGCAGTTTACCAAATGTCCTCATGTTATCTGCTGTTTCCAGCCAGGTTTCTGTGTGGTGGACCCGATGTGCGGAGTGGGAACCATCTTAATAGAAGCAGCACAGGAGCACAAGGTCAGGACGGAAGACTGTAAACGTACATTTTGGGTTATGACAAATGTAGGAAGTTAGCAAAATGCGCATCGTATACTCTATATATGCATTTATCGCTTTTCATTGGACAAATCATCTTTGTCGGCAAATCTTTGTTTCACTTTATCCCAATGGGCTCTCCAGGATTCCTATTTCCTGGGTGTGGACAACAATGACGGACAGCTTCAGAGAGCCAATGAGAATGTAGCATTTGCAGAGCTGGGAAACAGGATTAATTTACTCAAAGCTTCATCTATGGGTAGGAAATTATGCGCTAAATTATCCCTAATACCTCTGTTTTATAAGTGGGTATTAAACAGGCTCACATTTTGTGTGTGTGTGTGTGTGTATGCAGAGCTTCCTCTGCCCGCCTCCTGTGTGGACACTGTAATCGCTGATCTGCCCTTTGGCAGGAAGTTTGGCACCAAAACAAATATGGCTGCCAACCTGCCAGTCATTCTAACTGAGATGAAGAGGTTCGTGTCTGTGTGTGTTTTTGTAGTGATTCTTTTATGAATATTATTGATTTAAATGAAGCTAAACGCATGTTTGTGTGTGTGTGCGCGCGTGTGTGCGTGTGCGTGTGTGTGTGTGTGTGCAGAGTCCTACGTGTTGGTGGTGTCCTGGTTCTCCTCCTCAGTCCACAGTTATCCTCTCTGCTGAAGAAGCTCCAGACACAACAAGGAGCTGTATCTCCCCAGGACAGAGACCCTCACTGTGGGATAGAGCGCACGCTGCCTCCCCCTCTCTTCTCTTTGAAGCACCAGGCCACACACAGAGTCAGTTTAGGAGCCATTGACGGACTTATCCATAAATATATCAAGGTTGATAGTTGATCAGTGTGAGTGCAAGCAACATTGTAACATAATTAGTTTTATTATTTTTACAAATTTTTATTACTCAAAGAGAACGATCTAAATATGTGAATATGTGACATCATATTGTTCTTGCTTTACTGCTGAGCTTCATTTGACCTGCTGCTGTTTTGATTGTACCTAAAGTGAAATTAAAATGGATATTTTTGAACAAAGATGAGTTAAAATTGTCTGATTTCAGAATGTGCCAAATTCTTATTTTTTCCATTTTAAATTCAAATCCTATTTAATTTTTTACAGCAGATATTTTTGTCGTGTTTGTTTTAGATTTTGCTGATATGAGAACTCAACAGTCAAACTTTACTATCAGACAAAGTAGGCATTGGCCTTGGGCGCCTAGCTACAAGGGTCCCCAATAACTATAAATCTACAATTATACAATAGGAGATCCCAACCCTGCATTTGAACTTTGGTGGTGATTAAGCCCATTTTTTGCATCATAATTTGAATGCCAAGCAACAAGTTCTTCAATCAGATGAAGGCTGAGAATATCTGGGACTGCATCTGACCCCTGTCTCATTGAATCTGGCCCTGGATCTGAGTTAACTGATTTCTCAGTTCTTTTGTTCTGCTGTTCCGACAGACCAATGGATTGAATGCTGCCATCTGTCACAGCTAAAACTGCCAAATCCAGTTTTACACTGAAGGGACACCAATGACTTATTGTTTTCATTAATTTCCTCATTAAAATAAAATGCTTGTGATTGTGAATCTTTTAAACTTTACTGAATTCCATTTATTGCAGTGATCTCTGTGTAGCCTCACAATGGAACTAAATAAATATGGTGAAAAATGAATAATATATTTTTAAATGAAATCAGATAATGCATGTATTTTTTGATGGCTTTTCTATAATGTAAAGTAAAAGCAGTTTGAGTTGAGTACAACACATTAAAGATACTGGTCAAATAAAGGTTATCTTCATTGTTAATATCATTATAAAAATTGGTTAAAAAGGGGATTAACTCTTCGTTTCAGCGTCACCAGCTTTACTGTCCACGTCCAAGCGTTTTCCTTGTCTTTTTTTGTGTGTTTTTATGACCTAAATTTACCTTTTATCAACTTTTCGAACCAATTCCCCTCTCTCTGTCTGCCTCCATCCATGGATGGGCTACGCCATGATGTCCACTGCGCATGCTCATTGCGCAGTGGAAGCCATGTTGGAGCTACATTGGATTCGGGTTGGATTTTCTGACGCCGTATGTTTTTCTTAAAATATCTGTTTTTAAACGTTATTGGAGTCGGTGTTCCGTGCGCGATCGGCGCCCTAAGCGGCCGTGGAAATGATGAACTCCAGTGTCGACCTGTCCCGGCGGAATCCGCAGGAGGATTTCGAGCTGATTCAGAGGATAGGAAGCGGCACATACGGAGATGTCTACAAGGTAAAACTGCAGCGAGATGCGAGCGGCTTCCTTTATCGGACACGCGGCGGTTAGCTTCGTTTAAAAGCAAAATAACGTCCCAGTCCGGCTCGCCAGTGTCAATGCAACAACAGAAAACAGATTTTAGGGAAGTTGTTGCAACCTCCTTCTGTTTTGGAGTTGACTGCTACTTATGTAGCATTTAGCTCGTTTGTGTATCATTTTTCCGATTCCATTGTCGGACATGCTACCAAGCCAGGTTACGCAGCCCGGCGAAATAATGATTCTATTTGTTATTCATTTAACTTGAACTTAACAGTTAAGTCTCTCAAATTGAATTAAGAAAACAGACGCCCAAAATAAGACTCGACAGATGAAAAATGTTAACGTTAACGTTAAGACTTAGCTAAGGCGGATGTGCCAGATTACGTCAAAGCAAATATGTAATTGACTTAGTACACAGTAATAATTGTTTGTTATTGTAGAAGTTAGACCCTTTACACGAGCAGAGGCCGAAATGTTTTGGTGAACTACGAATGTTGACTTGAACAAACAACGCTGAACATTAAGCAGAGGTGTGTCTGAGTGTATTGAGCCTTTAGCTGTCCGATAACGGACCCACTTGGTTTGCTAGCGTTCAGAAGCTAACGCTAGCTGTTTCGTGGCAACATTGTGACAAAACCACAGCACGCAGTGACTTGTTGCCTGCGTGGGGACACAACCTGAGGCACAGGGACACACCTCGGTCTTCCCTCAGCGGGGGAGGTTGTTGGGGTGTCCCCGCTTCGCCCTGACAGATCTGGGCTGGGAGCCTGACAGCTGCCTGCCTGGAAATCTAGTTTGGCTGAAGCGCTCAGAGCTCAGCAGGCTGCAACAACAACAACAATGATCATATCAAACCCGACTGTTGTTGTTGTTGTTGTTAAGGTGTAAAACCGACCAGAAGTGTTTCCAGTTATCGATCAACTGGAATATGTGTCCATGTCTGTGATTTACGTGGTGTTAAAAGTGGTCCACTCGTTATCAGGGCCCTGTGCTGGATCTCAGCCTGGGACCCTAAAAGGAAGCCAGGACCTCAAACACAACCCAACTCATTTTAAAGTGACACTCTGACTAGTTTGAAAAATGTAGTGCTTTATAAATCATTTGCCTCCTATCTAGGTTATTGACATTGTGTTTTAGTAAGTTTTAGATATTTGGCGTTTGTTTACCAGGCCTATTGGGCTTTGAACGTACAACAATGGATCCCTGTGTTTAAAGCAGGTCTAAAAGCTAGTCTAGGTGAAGTTATAACTCAATTCATTCTTCCTCAATGACTCAGCAGTGCAAGGGTAATAAAAATAAATATGGATAACGTAGATGTTATGTAAATAATCCTAATCCTATTACCTTGATAAAAAACCTGATTAATTCATATAGGATCTTGCGTCAGAAGGTAAGTGTGTTTATATTTTTTCTGACTGACCTCTGAAATTAGTTTACAATGTGTCACTGTCGTGATGTCTGGAATGTGGACTGATTCAGAGATCAGAGAGCTTTTGTCAGTGTGGACAGAGGATGAATTTTCAGATCAAATCAAAACAATCATTCAGTAACACTGAAGCCAAGCAGCAAACTCCCCCTGCCTCACAGTTTTCAAGTATTTTAAGTAGTACTTTGTATTTTAGTTGTTGGCAAAACAGTTTAACAGTTGAGCCAGCACTGGGCAGTCTTTCTTTGTTCTTAATAATCACATCACAAATCACATCACATTATGCTGACAATGTGTGACAAAATTAATTATAGATATATATATGTATTCATTTATTTTGTGCCACAAAATAAATGTTTGTTGTTGAGATGGTTGTGGTTAAGATGCCAAATAGAACAATTTGGCTTGAGGGTTGTTTGGAAATTATTTATTCACCCAGGTTTACCAGCATAAAAACATCATCTGGGTGTCACATAACATGCAAAACTTTGTGTATCAAAAAAGAATATATATACATACATGTGTAGAGTATACATACAGTACATATATATGTACAGTATAATGTTGGGCTGTTTGAGAGAAAGACCAATGTTGTGGCTGATATGTCAGTGAGCCAGTATTAATCACAATATTTGATTGTCACAGATATTGATATCAACAAATAAATATACAGTGTGGAGTTGTAACAAATCAACAATTGCCAGACTTCTATTATGAATTCACCACAATTAACAGAGGAAAAAAAAACAAGATAAGATGAGCAGATGCATGTGTGTCAAACAGGTGGCAAGTTCTCCTGGGAACACTGGGTACGTCGTGAAGGATCAGTTTGTCCTGTAGATTAACACTTGGATCTCTATTGTATATGTGTCAGATTGTACAAGGTAAACACTGACGCTCCGATTTGCGCACGTGTGTCTGCATGAGCGACTGAGAGTGTCTGCCTGTAAGTCAGTCATCGTGGAATTTAATTTCACCACAGTGTGAGGGAGAGGCATTTGGCAGCCTGAAGATTCATTAAACGGTTTACTAAGCCTCGATAATGTTTGGTTAACCCCCAGACTTGTTGTGGCGATTACACAGCCAAACATACATTCTAAAACCAGATATGAGAACGAGTCCAGCGTTTTCTTTTTTTTCTCCCCCAGTTTTTTTTTCTTTTCTTTTTTAGATACGTAGCTGCCATTAATTTCCAAAAGTGGATCCTGCCTCTCCCGCTGTCTCTCATTATCTGCCTTTCCCTTTTTTGTTTCCCCTGTTGTGCTCCTGCAAGGGCTAATCTTGTTTGTTTCTAAATTTAAGGTCAGTATCTTGCCCGGTAGCTCGCACAAGAGGTCTGACAGAATCTCTGCTGCAGCTGAAAGACGACTCACTCACTGCCCCTGCATGCACTCAATGCTCCAAATATTTGTCCTTACTGCATTTAAGGCCAAAATGTGATTAAGCTGTATATATATACAAAGAATCAATGGGATTTCCCCCATTCTTGGAACATGCATGACTTGTCGCATTAATGCAGTATGAGAGGAATCTGCCCATTGACCTTTATTCGGGCAATAAGAGGCCTGAATAAATCCATTGACGATCACATCATTTAGGCGTTACGTTTAACATTACATCAAGGTGTAAATATGACATTCGCGGAAAGTAAAACCAACCTTTTCTTGCTTAAGTGCAGTTTCATCCAAGTTTTGAGGTTTTAATGACACTGGTACCCCTCACATAGAGCTGATGTATGGCTGCAACTCATGATGAATTTATACATTTCTGACGAATCTACTCGTTGTTCACAAAGTGGAAAAGAAATAAAGACAAGACAGCGTAACAAATTGATTTCATTTACAGTACCAGGAAAGTGTGTTTTGCTCACAGCAAATACATCCAGATATATGTACACACTGATGAGGTCGTATGCATACAACAGCTTGCTCTTTTACCAATTAGACTTGCTGACAGATGCTCCAGGGTTTTGGACCTGCAAAGGAAGTTTCTCTAACCTCCTAAGCTGCTCGGCAAACTTCACCGATGTCTATATTTGGTTTATCAGCTGGGTGAAAATGTGTGGTTTTGGATAGGAATGTATCAGCAAGATTCAAGTGTGAGCGCTGCCAGTTTGTTTCCCCTTTTGTTTGTAGACGGACCTCTCTGAATCTGAAACAGGTAGAGGGGGAATGAGGACTGATGGCCCACACTGGATAGGCAGACAGGTTTCCCGATGACATCATTTACATCAAGTGTCAAAATCACTTCGCTTATCCGAAATTTGATTTTACAGTGGAGCGTCAATGAAGCTCGGCACACGGTTTGGGCTGTCAGTGTCCTCGTTCTGGTGGCAGGTATGAGGATGAGAGTTGATCCCCCGAAACGATATTGGCACAAAATTTAGTTGCTGATATGATGTGTATTGCAATTTATTTTTCCGGTATTGTGATTCTACAAGTATTGTGATTCAATATTACAATATTTTGCTGATATTTTTTATTCATTATGCTGAGAAGTGTCAATTGAAGAAATGTCACTCCTGCAAACAAATTGACTTTTCGGTTGAATATTTAAAGTCTATATATAATTGTTTTTAAGATTCTCTCATCTGCTAGCTAAATGTGGTCCCACATTTTTTTTTGCTCTTAGCCCCTGCTTACTTCCTGCAAGGCTCATCTCTGACTACATTTAGACCACCCAGTGACGATAAAGACTAGACTAATGACATTTTTGTATTGGTCAGCAGCTCCTGTAGGCTGTGTGAGGCAGGTTTGGTTGCAACTTTTGCAGACACCCTGACGCTGTCTAGCAAAGCGGAGACAGTCCTCCACCTCAACGTTGATATTGTAATATGAAACCAAATGTTCCAGTAGAAATTAGTTATCATATTACTAAAATGTAGCTCAGATCTATGACTTCCTGGTCTGTTGGGGAGCTGCTGCTCTTCTCAAGCATCTCCATTTTGTAATTCCGACCCATATTGATTCAACTGCCAATAGTTTCAGTTTTTCACCGTTTCAGTTTGAAATCAGAGTGAAATGTGGGAGAAGTCTTTTTGCCTCATACGTGTTGGGGATCAATAATTTTCATATATAAGCTGATGGAAACTTAAGGTCCGATCTGGCACATACTCTTGCAGCATTGTGCCTCTTCCTCAAGCATCAACTTCTGCGCTTGGGTCCTAAATGAGGTGTTTCTAGAATGTATACATGGGCAGGATCCATCGTTGAATGTACATAACTTGTTAATAATCCTTTTTAAAAAGGCTACTGGTGTTTAGGGTTAATTTGGAAAGATTGTTGTTCCCATCTCCTCTTCATCAACATTGCACAAGCATGAAAGCCACCCTCACCAACTCGTGACTGAAACCACATTACTGGCTCATTGTGCCTTTTCCAATTCATTCATACTATAGGACCAATGCACTTGATTCATGATAAATGTGGTAATGTTAACAATTTCCTGTGGCCAGACCTTGGCGTTTGTGCGTTTGTGTGTGTGTGTGGGTGTGTGTGGGGCACAGCTGGGTAGCTGCAGTCCTGGAATGCAGGAGTCCTCACTTCCTCTGAGTGTGTGTGAGTCTCCGTGTCCTATTGTTTCAGACTGTTCCAGCAGAGGAAGACGATAGATTAGTTTGTGTGTATGAGCATAATACTCATACACACAAACCCAGATGATTGTCTCTCACAAACACACACACAGATGGCTGCAGATGCACAATTAAAGCTCCTGGCCCTGAACCATCCTGTTTTTGTTACCATTCCTCCAGTTGTTTGCTCACAAAGGTGGATATTTAGACCTCAGTCAGCATTCACAAAACCACTGAAGCAAGGAAGGTCCCTGAATTCCTTTTGGCCTCAGAGCCAGATGGGAAATTTAGTTCCCATCCTGGCAACTTTCTGTTCCCTAAGCACAATAATAGCTCTTTGTAGGAGTTTGTCGCTATGGCTTTGGTGCAGTGACATATTGATGTCTTCCATAGTTACAGTATTCAGCTTTCAGTCGCTCTGTGTTGTGCCATACGATCTTCACTGCGGACTTCACTGAAGCACTAAAGAATTCCCCGAGATCGGTCAGACACCTCTGATTGCATCAGTGTGATTCGAATACAGAATATTCTACAATGTTAATGATCTTAAAGGCTGTGTTTTGTTTAGATTGGCAGAAATTCGCCTGCATTCTTGTTTCCAGTTCCAAGTACTTCACACATTATTAACTATTAACTGTTTTCTACTACCGTGCATGGTCACACCAGGCCCCGCAGAGCCGATTGGCTGCCTCTTTCTCCATGGCACTCAGCTGACTTGAGCCCAAGTGTTAAATTTTTGCCCCTTCTCCCTTGTAGCCCAAAGTGAGCTTGGACCCACCAATCAGGCTGTGTTGACACGGATTGTTTAATTATTGCACATTGATTGGATGTAAATAAAACAACAGGAAGTGGAAGTGAGAAGGGCCATGATACCAAAAGGGATAAGCAGGTATAGAAACTGGATGGACTTTAAGTGTAAAAATAGTACTGTCTGTCCACCCTTTCCCAGGTTCCTTTTCAAAGGAAACAAAACCTGAGCTTTATGGACCGCATGGATCTGTTTGGTTTGGTACGGTTCATTTAGGAATCACCAAGTGGTGGAAACACTCCATGAGTCTTTGCAACTGTGCTTAGAGAACGACTGTGTACTGACACTACTTGTTCCAAGATTAACTGAACAGGTTTAACATCACAGTGTCAGATCCTGTTCTGAGATTGTGCACCCATGTGACGCAGTTGGATTCATTAAATCAGGGTTGGGCTAAATAATTATTTTAATATTGATGGAAGGTTTTTTTGGGGATTTATTTGTTGTTGTTTTTTAGCGTTCTGACTGGGGTCACTCTGGAACTGTCTGCACCGTGTGTGTTTGAGCGTGTCTGTGTGCACGTGCATATAAGGCAGACTGCGCAGAGTATGAGGAAGTACTCGGAGCCCTGTGAGGAAGCCAAAGAAAATGCATGCTATGAAGGAACAAATAAGACGCTCGGTGATACATGAGTTTGAGGTGTGTGGTATGTGACATTGCTGCGTGAGAGCGATAGAGGCAGTCACTTTCATCTTGTCAAATATCATATGAGATCGTCCTCAAAGCAAACTTTATTAACTTTGTGTCTTCCACAAGTGAAACCCTGAACCTCCGTGGATACGCTCTTATCTTGACTTTTCTATGTGTTTTGGACCGGGATTATCAGAGGAATCCAAATCTCATTCATTACAAACACTCTTCATTTCATCACTCGCTCCTTCCGAAGGCCTGCTCGATAATCCTCCCTGCTGTAGCACTCTTGCCGTTTCCACGCTCCCCTTGTTTCGAGAATGTTTGCGAGGCAGCCGAAACAACTGGTACAACATGTTCTGTTTCATGATTGGTTATTGACACTGAACTGCATTGGCCAGTAGCTTGATGATTTTGTGCCACTGGCGTTGATTTTGCTAGTTTCCAGTCCAGCTCCACTCCAAGAATTTCCTCTCAGCCCTGTTGAGTTATATTGGAAACACACTCTATTGTACTGTTTTTGACAGGCTATGTCAGTTTTTAAGAAAGATTTTAATACTCAAAAATGATGATATCGCTCGTCTGGGTGGATTATTCTGCGGTGTTTTTGAAGAGTTTTGATACAGAGTTTGCTACACTGGAGAGGCCTGAGAGTTTTTGGAATCTCTGTGTGTGTGTGTGTGTGTGTGCAAGTGCATTTATTGGTGTTTTGCGTGTTTAGAAAGACAGGTGTGCTAAGTAAAATTGCTTGCATACATTGTTACGCCTCACCTGTTCCCTTCCTGACGCCGTGTGTGTGTAATGACTTTGCAGCTACGGCTTCAGAGAGAAAAAAAGCAAAACGCATGTAAGTCTGTACTGTAAGATCAGGACAGATAGAAGTCGGTGGTAGCAACATTTTGGTCCTGTCAGAATTACTTACAGAACTACTTCGTGATACATATATATATATATATATATATATATGCACACACACACGCAGGAATGTCTTTATATATACATATATAGGAGTACATAGAAGTAACACGATTCACATCTAATAATAGTGGCTCATTGTCTATTTGCCTCACAAGAATTGTTAAAGTGTCACCATTCCTCCTGTTGTGTTGGATTTCAGGCTCGCCCTCCAACATCCATTAAGGTAAAGTAAAGGGCCTTTTTTTGCTTACAGCGTCACCTGGCAGCTGTTGAATAACTGTAAACTCTGTGTTTTCCTGTGAGGAAAGTGTCTCAAGCCGCATGTTTGTTCAGTTGTGAAGCGTGTGTGTTGCCAGAGACTTGTGTTGAAACCTTTTGTCATCCTTAGCTTGATGAAGATGTAGCGATAGAGGAACAGTGACTGGCTAGAAGGCAGCGCGAGCCGTTTTCATCATCCAGTGACTCTGACTGGTTTCCAAAGATTGGCTTCTTCAAATATTATTCTAATTGATCAAATACTCCTCTGGTCAGTCACTTCCTCTGCTTTTCATCATCCTAACTCATTTGGAAACTTGACTAAGAATGGATCAGGATGGTGGGAGGACCTTGTGACTGAGAGGCCACTGCACTATCACGCCAACGCTGAAGTAAAGAAGTGAAAGAGTGGCCACAAGCACAATCGCAGGTCTAAATTGTAGAAACTGTAGTTTTTGAATCATCCAGTTGTGTGACATTTTGTGTACTAGAAAACTGAAATATGGAACAATGCCCCAACTTCGACTGTTAATGGGTCAGGTTTGGTCAAAATCAGTTCAGGACCTTTTAATAAATCCTATAAACAAAAGATTAACAAACACGCCAACCAATCAAAAGACAAAACCATAACCCTGTGGCAATGAGCCTGAAAGCTCTGTCACAAGGAGGAGCAAATCTTGTGTAGTTCAACAAAATTGGACCCGCAACACGTCACAAAATGGCAACATGCAGATTTGGAAATGCAGTGTAAGAAATACGTGCATCGGTGCTTTTGTACTCATAATCGTTGCGTGTTTGTGACAGACAATCACCTGTGTAAAGACTGTAATCATTTGGGAAAATCAGAGTAAAGGAAGTGAATAACTAACTGCTGTTGGGGTCATTGCCCTGAGCCACGCACTAATCACCCAGCTACTGTGGTGCAGCGGCAGAGGACTGTGGTTAGAGAGCGAAGCAGCTCCCACGCAGCTCCCTCAACCTGCATTTACCCCCCCCAGGCCTCTGCTGTAAACAAGAATGTGTGATTAGTCAGCTTGTCTGCTCCTATAAGAGTTTAGAAATGTCAAGATAGATTCATGGCCTGACAGTAACAGTGTGAGCTGGGAATCAGAGTGGATTGGAAAGTTCTTCAGGCAAGTTTTCCAAGCAGAGACGTTTGGTTTTTTCCCCTATATAGGTTTCCGTTCTTCCCACATTTCATGTTTGTTTTCAGTTTTAATCCAATTTGATCAAATCAATTCATAAAAAGGTAACAAATAAGAATCATTCTTATTTTTGCTACACATGGACTCGAGCAGGGTGTCAGACTTTGTGCACAAACTCACACCGTGCATCTTGTTGTTTTTTATTTGGGGTAAACTAATGGCACATAAGGTCTGTTTTATGTGGTGGTTGGGGGTAATTCGAGTCCACTCAGCAGCGTGGTGACAGATTCATGATTTATAGAACTCATTGGGATTCTGCACTGCCCTCAAATGAGCAGTTTTTGTTAGATTTCAGACTGCTGTGTATACATTTGTAACCGTACGTTTGGTAATGTTCCACATTTAATGGTTTACTCCATTTCAGTGCATGGATTCTACAATCCTGCCCATTTTCTGCGTCGTGCAAGTTACCGAGCTCTGTGCTCTGTCTTATTTGTGAATCAGAACCGTGGTTTTATAGTTCAACCTTTACAGCTCATGTAGTGCCCCCAGCAGCGTACGTCATAATTGAACGAGAAATCTACGTGCTCAAACCGTACCTTATCTGCGACTTGTGCATTCTTGTAGTCACATGTTTATTTTGTGAATATAAAGGATTATGATGCAGTATTCAAGCTGTGAGGAAGAGGAGGGGGAGGAAGAAGAAGCTGCAGACATAAAAGGAATAGCAGGGGGATGGTGAAAAAGGAGGAATGATTCTCAGCAGATCAATATTTTTAGGAATATGCACATCTGGTTTGTCACCATTGAATGACATTTTGAATTGTTCAATCTGTCCCACATATTTTCATATTGACTGATTAACCAGAAACATCAAGAAAATAATTTTTTTTTTTTTTTTTTTTTTTAAAGTATCACAGCTTATGACAAATTTGGAACCCAAACAATTGATAAGTTTCCCCAACCAGGAGGTGTATGCTGATTATTTAGTAGATAAGCAGAGGAACGTGGATCAAGCTTTGGACATGAACCTGTAACCTTAAGTGACATGTCCTGGCCAAGGACAGCAAAACTGAATTGAAACTTGACCTTCTCTGAATTCATCATGTGAAAGAGGAGAAAATGAAATGACTCTTTGGCTCACCACTGAGCTGACCATATGCTGATTATAACACACACACACACACACACACACACACACACACACACAGCTACAAGAGGTGTTAATGATGGAACTGGCTCAGGTTTGCACTACTTAATATTTCTTTTATATAAATGTTCATCTTGCTTTGCTGCGAGCTGGAATTCTTCACGTTTTTTCCACACACTCACTGGCCCACTTATAATTCGAATGACATCTGAGTTTCCAAAAAGAGGCAGGCCTGAAAAATCGTTTGAAACTCTTTTTGGCCTCTGCTAAATGCTGTAGTAATGAGCGCATGCTACTATTTTTGCACTGGGTGCAATCTGACTATTGCTGTCAGACTGGGGGGAGATTCACACAGGGAGACAAATTGAAGCACCTCGGGGGCTGGACAAGCAAGTCGATCAGGTGGGCCACCATAAAGACAGCAACAGGTCAGCTTTGCATTGAGCTTTAATTTGCGTTCCTACACCTTTATCATACGACATGTAGAGCACTAGGAATTCAGAATCCTGGTTCACTTTATTAAAACCACTCCTCAAAACTGCTTCAGCTGCTTCACAGGTCTTAAATTACGGTTATAGAACAAATGGGACACAGCGACTTCAACAGACGTCCTGAGCGGTGGCATCAGAGGACAGCGCTCGCTCGCTCGTCCTCTGTGGTTTCAGCCGCCGTCTCATCGAACGAGCTCCATCACATTGGAGCCACGTGATTTTTACGTTTGACCCGTGGAAGACATTCACCGTCTGGTTTTTTCTCTGTACCACCCTGACTAGTCCTTAGACCTCATCCATTTATCCAGTTGGTCAGGCAGCCGGCCAGGCTGCGGTAATGTGGTGATGTCATTAGTCAATCGTTTACATGACATTTTTAGCCGTCTCTTCTGGCGCCGTCACCCAAAGGGCTTTAGAATGAAGGGACGGACCTTTCTCCTTGTGTCAGTCTCTGACAATTGACAATTGCTCCATTGATGAATCAGTTGTTAAAATAGTCACTGAGTCATTAATTGGGAATTCCAGTGTCCCAGAATTCATCAGCATCCTTTGGTCTTTAACTGTCTTCCAAGTCTTAGATAAATACCTGATAGTCAAGTAAGAAGGCAAAGATTCTGTATTTGATCTTTTTTTTTTAACGTCAGATTTTAGAGATGGCGTAAGGCCTCTGCTCCAGGGCACCTACAGCACAGTGGATTTTGTGGGAATGAGTGGGGGGTCAAACCCGTGACTGTGCTGGACACTGTCTCTTACCTCCAGACAGAATGCGTGCGTTCCGTCAGTCCTAGTCCCAACCAATCAGATCCCACCAGGCTGTGTTGTTGCCACTACCAGTGGCATTGAGCTGTGAGTCATCTCTGCTCTGTCCGTCCTCCGACTGAAGACACACTGTCCCTGCTCTCCACTCGTCTTCTCTCCTCTCTTTGCTTCTCTTTGTCTCTCCTCGCTCGCTCCCTCCCGCCACAGCTTTGTTTCGTATCTTGGTTTGGGTTTGCCGCTGTCATTTCTCTTTCTGTCAGTCTTACTCTCTAATGAGTAAAGGCAAAGCATGAAAACTCCTTTCATTGTCTTAAACTGATTGATTTGTTGATTGCTGCAGCGTTTTTTTGAGTGGTCCCCCTTGAATTCTTTTTATTTGGTCTAATCTGCCTTTCGACTGTGGATTTGTGTGGGTGGTTACGGTGGTGTCCTTTTCCCTGGATGTGTCTGGCTTTGACACTTTTTGTCTCAGCGCTCATGCTAACGAGTTCTTCTGTTTACTGTACACCCCAAAAAACAGACAGGTAGAACTCATCACTTTGAGAAGAATCCCTCCCACAGCAAACATTCAAATCTGTAAATATTAACCATTTCATGTCCTTGGATAGTTTTAATCACTGCTCAGAGTAGAGAAAGACATTGATTTATATCAGGTTTTGTCTTAACCTCTGAAGCTCGGTGGGCTGTCCAACTGTTTTATTAAAAAAATTTCCATGCACTGACGATCTGTTTGTGGGGGAGTCGGAAACCGAGACAGTCACTCAGTATACTTGGCGTCTTAAAGCCCAGCGTTGTTGTTAGAACCTCAGAGATGATGACAAGTGCAGAATGTCTGTAGGAGACGATGTTTTATGAAGATCATTCCTGTGTTAGAAGATGACTTCAAATATCAAACGTTCTAAAAGGATAGACACACACACACACACACATTCGCTCTCCATCTCTCACATGGCCACCCTCACACACACAACCTGAGAGAGGCCAGCGATTTATCTCTCATCTGAAGGGCCATATTTTATTCATGTATGTTTCTTACAGACTTCCTCTCCCCGGCCCACCAGTAAATACAGCCCATTATTTATCGAAAAACGTCCTGTAAAAGCCCCCCTCTTTTTTTTTTCTTTTTTTTTTACAAATGTCAGCTTTTCAAGAATACAGGAAAACCTCCATGCATTCCTCAGCCCCCACCCCAGCTTCCTCTGCATTTCAATGCGTGAACTTGTGAATGTATGGTGATATTTTCAAAAGTTAAAATAAAAATCGGGCAGACATCAAGCTGGGAGGCTATTTCAGGTTCATGTTGGCCATTAGACTTCTGAAACATGAAAGTAAGTATTTCATTGCAAATAAGGATATAAGAACGGACACAGAATTTTCTCATTCTCATTGATCTATCATGGAATTTTACATTTCTGCTTCTGTTTCCATGTTATTAACAACACTAATAGATATATAGTTAGATGTGGTTTGATTGATATCATGATTCAATAGTCCGTCCGGCCCACGATTTGTCTCCGTCGTGGCTGTATGACCTTTCGTTGGTGGATTTTTTTTTCCCTCTCATTCATTGGTTAGAGTAGGAAGTGCGGAGGACATCAGCTGACACTCAAAGACAATAACAACTTTCATCCATCCATGCATCGCAGCTTCTCTTGTTGGGGACATGTGGAAACCCTAACGGAAGTTCTGCTAATTCCAATACATTATGACATTTGGGTGAAAACAGCACTTACTGTCAAATCTGTTTATTGTTTCTGAACATTTCTCTCTCTCTTCCTCCTCAAGGCTCGTAATGTGAACACAGGAGAGCTGGCTGCTATCAAAGTCATCAAACTGGAACCTGGTGAGTCCCCCCTGCCCTTTCTATGCCTTTAGCTGTTATCTGTCCTTCTCTGTCCCCTATCAACATATCCCCCATGGCATTCATTCTTCCCCTTTTCATTCCCTCGTCCTTTCACCACTTTATTCCTTCAAATCAATGTTCCCATCTCAGGCCTTTTCTCTTTCACACTCCTTTTTTTGCCCTCCACTTACTGCTTCC
>OMNV01005634.1:1151-15661 GCA_900303265.1 Brotula barbata | reverse complement strand
CCCCCCCCCCCGTGTTAACATCCGTCTCTCCATGTTCCTCCCTCTCTAATGTTCCCCATCTTCTTTTATTCCATTAAAGAATGGGTGGAAACCATGAGTTACGAACGTGTGCTCTGTACAAGTTTGCTTGATATTAAAGAGCTGTGATACTGTCAACCTGTGTATGGTAAACTGTACTGTTGTCTGGAATTCATAATGGAAAATATGTCACAGGTCCTACTCTTCATTACATTTCATCCATTTGCGCTTGTTTCGATTTGTGTCACATTCCTAGGTGAAGACTTTGCTGTGGTCCAGCAGGAGATTATTATGATGAAGGACTGCAAACACTCCAACATCGTCGCCTATTTTGGCAGTTATCTCCGGTAAGAGTGGGCGTAGTACTAACATTTGTAATGTTGTGTACATATAAAGAGAGAATATTCAGAAAGGCAGGAGAGAAAAGTTGTGTTTCAGACCTTTTGTCTGTGTGCGCGCGTGTGTAATGACAAAGTTTTTGTCACGCGTCTTTAGGAGAGATAAGTTATGGATCAGCATGGAGTACTGTGGAGGAGGTTCTCTGCAAGATATCTATCATGGTAAGACACACACAAACACTCACTTTTATATTTACTGCCTGGAATTGCCAATAATTTCTGTATTGTTTTCCTCATTGCATGTTTTTATGGAACAATTCCTCCCCATTTCTCTCTCTCTCCTCCTCCTTCCCTCCCATCGTTTATATCTCCATCCTTTTGTTCCTGCAGTCACTGGGCCTTTGTCAGAGTCACAGATAGCCTACATGTCACGGGAGACCCTGCAGGTATCGTATCGAAATTCTCAGAAATACAGTTTCAAGTGGCAGTATGTTCACTGACTGTCTGTAAAATTCATATATTATGTGAACAGTGGCTCTGGTGCTCAGGCAGAATATTTTGGGCATGGCAAACATTTTGGAGAAGAACAAAAAAAAAACCCAATTTATTTTCTGTCTCTTGGATGTCTGCATCAAGTGATTCTTGCTGGCGTTGACTCACATCAACGCCAGACAGTTGTAGCTTTAATAACAAAGAAAAATCAAAATTATGGCTAAAAATGTTGCTGACACAGACACAGGAGGTGCTGAGAGTATGTTGATTTTTGTTTGGGATTTTTGAATTATTGTTGACTGTTTAGTTTACTGAGTCATGTTAGATGTGACGGTTTCTTCGTTTTATCACAACACCAAAAGGTATTGGAAAAGTTTTTGTACAGATACATAAATTAAATTATAGTACCTTGAGCTGTCAAGTAAAATAACAAAAACAGAAAAAAAGCGAACACTGAAAAATGTTGTCGTGTACCCGCGACCGCCAAAGAGCAAATCTGTACTCCTCTGGTTGTGGTGAAAATTACACACAAGTATTTTTCCATCATTTTCTGTCTTCTTATGCCGTATGAGTCACTGACGTCATCATCAGCTGCTGTCTGTTTCTGCTTCCAGGGTTTATTTTACCTACACAACAAAGGCAAAATGCACAGAGACATCAAGGTGAGTGTGAAAATGTACAGAAAAGTTAGAAAATGTACCACAGTACAGTGCAATGGAGTAAACGGTTTGTGAAAGATTGACTGATGCTATGTGATTTCATCAAAACTTCAATCAAGAACTTTTCTTTGCTGTTCCGTAATGGATCTTGATATGTTTGTCTCTGACAGGGAGCCAATATTCTCCTCACAGACAACGGCTATGTTAAACTAGGTAAGAGGAACACACATACACACACAGACACTCTGCTTCAGAAGGCTAAAACCAGACTAATGTCATTTACTGATGTGATGTCTTCCCTCCACCTCCGTATACATATATTCCTGTATCTCCCCCTTCCTTTTTCTTGATCCCTTCTTATCTGTCCTCCCTCGTCTTTCCTACTCCTTCACACCTATTCTCGTTCTTTCACTACCTCTCTCCCGTGTCCTCCCTTCCCTCTGTCTCTTTTCTCTCCGTAGCCGACTTTGGCGTGTCAGCCCAAATCACAGCAACCCTTGCTAAAAGAAAGTCCTTCATAGGAACCCCATACTGGTAAGCTGTGCCTGTTTTCTCCCTCAGCTCCCTCATAGATCTTGTTGGATGTGTAAACAAGTGATGCATCAGTCCCACTTTCTCTGCATGCAAGAGGCCTACCTATAGTCAGGGAAAGCCTGGGAAAATCCTAAATTCTCTGTAGTCTGGCAGTAAGAATGAATTCCATAAACCTTTTACACTGCATGGAACTTTTTCATGCATTCACTATGTCAGCTGGTGTTATAACCAAACCGCGCGTGTGTATGCGTGTGTTTGATTACAGGATGGCTCCAGAGGTGGCAGCAGTGGAGAGGAAAGGAGGCTACAACCAGCTCTGTGATATCTGGGCTGTTGGCATCACTGCAATAGAGCTGGCGGAGCTCCAGCCCCCCATGTTCGAACTGCACCCTATGAGGTAAAGGAGTGTATTTGTTGCAGTAGCATACACCCACATTACATACACCGACGTGTGTAAAGTCACATCAGGTGTTCAGGTTTACTCTTGTCCCCTCTCTTCCTCCCACAGGGCCCTGTTCTTGATGACCAAGAGTAATTTCCAACCTCCCAAGTTGAAAGACAAACTGAAGTGGTAAGAGATCACACCGTACTGTTATGTGTTTGCTTTTTTTTATTGCTTTCAAGCTCATAATCTCTGCCTCTTTGTTTTATTCTTCCTTTCTCTCTTGTTCGGCAGGACAAATAACTTCCACCATTTTGTCAAACTATCCCTGACCAAGAACCCAAAGAAGAGGCCCACAGCTGAAAAACTGCTACAGGTGTGTGGGTGACATGTGACAATTCACATAAATGTACCAAGAGACTGTATCAAAGTTTTTCCTGTTCTTTTTTCACATGACTTTATCTCCCCGCCTCTGATTGGCTGTTACATTTCTTAAACCCTGACCTGATTGGCTCCCTCCTCTGTCTGCCTTTCTTTCAGCACCCTTTCGTGTCTCAGCCCCTTAGCAGGACCTTGGCAATAGAGCTGCTGGACAAAGCCAGCAACCCCGACCACAGCACCTACAACGACTTTGACGATGATGACCCTGAACCAGAGGTAAACACAAATAACTGTCTGCCCACACGGATCGACAGAACAGCAACCATTTTAATCACTGGATTTATACAACTCAAACCCATTACTGAGGGATCACATGTGTTTCTCTTGAATATTTTCTCGTCTCCTTTGCTTCTTTTCATGTCACGTCCTTCAGTCTCTCTCTTTTTCGTTTGTTTATATCTACCTTGACCGTCCACCATTCGTCCCTTTACCTCTTTCCCCTGCGCTTTTCACTCGTCTCTCAGCGCTCGCTCCCTGTGCTCGTCCCCATGTCCCTCCATCTCTTTCCTGTTTCCATTACCTCTCCTTCCTCTTTACGTTGCTATTCTCATTCTGTCTCTTGCTCTCCTTTTCCCACTTCTCTTCTCATCTCCTTCCTTTTACTTCCTCCTCAGTTTAAGTACAGGGGTCATTTCCTACCCATAAGCCCCTGTGCTCGACGTGCGCCTCGTTTTGCAGCGCGTCGGAAGGTACCGGTGTGAGCTGCAGTGATGTCATTATCATTATAACACTTATATCAGTTTCTCTTTACTTTGGGGACGACCACAGAACTGAATGAACAGAAAATCAGGCAGGAAGCATCTAACGTGCTGGTTTCTTTGTTTTTACACAATCATACGGTATAATAACAGTTGGAATTTCATATATTCATATGAAATTCATTATGAATATTCATTCATCAATTTGTCCATTTTGTAATGAATATGGCTTTCTAAGTCACACAGTGGCAACACGCACAAAACAAAAATGGATGATTTTTGTTTCACCGCGTCAGTAGACGTCAGCGGTGATAGTGAGCTCTGTTCATTCCAGTTCTGTGGGACCAGCTGGTTATTTAAGACTTGTCCAGGTTCATAATGATGGCTACTCATATGTTTGACATCATCACACACCCTGGAATAAAGCAAACTCAGCTCCATTGGTATTTACCAAGCAGTATTATCATTACAGTTTTCATTTTGAAACACAAAGCGCACGGAGCAACACATGATGTCATCATAGGAAGCCATCGTTATCAACCTCCGTCAGTTTATTTACTAACCATGAGCAGTTTTCTCCGTGAATGGATTTAATTGATTACGCATTGGATAAGTGGATCTGAGTTCAATTGCAGTTTTGAGTTTTCTATGGTGACTGATACTCAGTTCCGTCAGAAGCATGGTTTGAGGTTGCTGTGGTTTTTATGATTATTATTTTTTGTAGCGAAGCTCTGAGACCTTTTGACATAAAGGAAGCAATGATCCGCTTCAAACTGAGCGTTGACATTTAAGGACACTAAAGGGGACGCATTGTTTGACCTTTTCCTTTGCATTGTCAAAAATTCCTGTAAAAATGCACCCAGTATGACAAACCCAATGGTCCAGTAGATGATGGCATGAAATGACACGTTTCTTAGTAGAATTGTACCCACGCAGAAACACTTCTCAAGAAAAAGGCGAGTGTACATGACACTTACTGTCATGTTATGTGCAATTGTTTGTTATGAAACTCGCTTATGTTTTTGAAAGTCTTCCAATATGGAAAAATCCAACCTGCAGACTGCTTTTGCCAAGCAGCCAAGCTTTCCCCTGTGTACCTCGGACACATCAGGGTCACCTTCATTAAAAATGCATGTGGTCAAGGTGCTGAAATGTAGGATAGACAAGAACGTGGTCAAGAACAAGGACCTCCATGTGTTACATGTGGGGAAATGGATTGTGTTGGTCTTCAGAGTCCTCTGTTGTTTTTGCCAGTGAACAGTAGTTTTTTGGACTGTGTTGCCATGGTTTGGTTTGTTTGGTTGCAGAGTGTGGCCGTTTTGCTGTGTCATTATGTCACAACCACAGGAAGCAGCTGGAATTTTTTTTTTATATAATCACCTCCAGCTCTGGAACATCCTGCTCTATATACAGTAAAGGACGTGATTTGAACTGCTGTTTGGTGACTGCTGTGTGTGTGTGTGTGTGTGTGTGTGTGTGCGCGTGTGTGTGTGTTTGTTTCTCCTGACAGTCTCCAGTCTCTGTTCCCCATCGTATTCGTTCCACCAGCAGGAGCACCAGAGAAGGAAAAACGCTGTCAGAGATCAACTGTGAGTTTTTACCCAATGTCAACACAGACGTATAAGTACTCAGTGGGATTTTGATTTCGCCACCTCCTTCTCCATCTCTTACTCTTTCTCTCTCTCACTCTCTCTTACTCTTTCTTTCTCTCTCTCCCTCTCTCTCAGTTGGTCAGGTGAAGTTTGATCCACCGTTAAGGAAGGAGACAGAACCCCATCATGAACCGGTGAGTGCTTAGCGAGTGTGGGCGAGTGTTGTGCGTGTGTGTGTGTGCCTGTGTTTGAACGTCTCTTCACTCGCACCAGCATGTCCGATCACTTATTCACTGTAGGCACAGGCACATCAAGCCCATCCGCACAGTTCACCTTGAAATTGGTGAATTGTGCTAAAATTCGTAGTCGCATTGATTCAAAACACATTTTAAATTTCACTGTACTGACAAAGGAGATGTTGAAAAGAGTTTGGAAGGAATAAATTCATGTTAGATTCAGTTTATGGGTCACTTTCTTTTATGAGGCGGTATAATCTTGTATGGCCAGTGAGGAAGAAGTGCACATTCGGGATAACTGGCCCGTATGACATCATAAAGGCTATCTATGACATCACAACAACTTGACTTAACGGAACGGTTTCTGAAAGGTTGCTGGTGTTGAATGGGACGGTGTGGGGTTCATTCACCATCAGTGTTGTGTTCAAATCTCTCCCCGTTTCTCCCTCGCACATTCACTGTTGTCACTCTTTCCTCTCCAGTTGTGTTTGTTTGCTTTCTTTCACTCATTTTTCTTTTGTGTTCCTCCTCCCATCTGGTCAGCTTGGAAAGTCCACTCTAAATAAAAACACTGCAGCTCTTCCCTCCTCTTTTCTTCCTTCACTCCATCTATCTGTCTTTTTTCACGCACCTCACATCTTCCAAACTCATCTGTCCATCAGTTTGCATTTGAGTCCATTTTTTGTAGGTTATAAATGAATAATATTGGGTCTCTGTTTTACAGAGCGCTCCCGTAACCTACAATCCATTTTAAGAAACATTTTAAGCTGAATAAACAATGACCACAAAGATATTATTGATATTCTGGTATAACACAGACTGTCATCAGCAACATTTTAGCGACTGTTCTTCCACCTGAAGCTTTCAGAAATTCGGCCCCGCACAAATTTTGCAAGGAGTCAAAGGCAGATGGATAATCATCACCTCCAACATGTTAATCCTGTTTCGTAATACCAAAAACCATCTCACCGTGAGGCATCAGGGAACCTGGACTAAAGGAGCCATATTTTGCTCCACTTTATCATCTCTGTATAGAAAGTCAAGTTTCTGTCATAGGTTGAAGTTGGGGTGGATGTTGAGAGAACACAAATGAGCCACAGCTCTGATTTTGAGTTTGTCTTGAAGTCTCAGCCGTCTGCAAGGGATCCTACTGTCCTGTGGCTGTACACGCTTTTGCTCATTGCGGGCCGTGCTAGCGTCACACTGGCAATATCACAGCAGCAAAACAACATGGATCAGCTCACTTTTCTGAATACGACAAAATAGAATAAAGTTCAGTGCGTTGTTGATATAATGATAACATTTACAGACTGAATTAGCATCTTCAGATCCTCTTAGTAATGCCATTTGTGGGCTACAAAACATATCCCACATACCAGGAAGCTTGAATTCACGGCAGCTTTGGACAAGATCCTGCAAGTTCACAACTGAGACTTTGAAAAACATGAAGCCAGCAATAACAGAAAAAATATCTGTCTTGTAAATTTGAATGATATTTTAGCTCTTGGTATCTGCAGCAGCGTCTCTTCTAATATGAAATAGACAACGCTGCTATGCTGCCAGTGTGAAAGACGCACAGGTTTGAATTTTCCAAACTGAGACTTGGCGCGACATCGCAACATGGCAGTAAATATACTTTTCAGACGGTCCCTCGTGGACAGCAGCTGAGTTGAGGTAGAGTTTAGAAGAACTGTGACTCATTATTTGGCTTCAATCCACATCCAAGGGCCCTGCACTGTCCACAAAGTTTTGTCACTTTACATTTTCTGGCATTTTATAGACAAAGATGGACATGGGCACTTTTCATGTAATGTGCTCTGTAAGGTGTTATATTGTATACATTTAAAGAAACACACACCAAGAAAAAGACAGCTAAGCCGGATCAATGTGGGCTCAATATAGCGTAGCATCTCCAGGAATCATATGTTAATATAATGTCATAATGTCTCTCTCTCCTCTGTGTTTTTACACCAGTTTATTCCTAATCTGCCCATTTCAGGTTAATTTACACTCACAGTCTGACACACTCTCTACTTGCTGACCCATGGTCTCGAGGATTAATTTTGAACTTAATCTATATATTATCAAACATCATCCTCTCTTTCATGTCCTCATGTCCCCATTCCTCCCTCGTTCCCTCCGTCCAGGTTAATGTATTAACTGAGGTCTCTCACTCTGTCTTGTTGACCAGTGTGATTCTGAGCGCTATCTGGACTGTGTTGAGGAGCTCTACTATACAGCGAGATCTAACCTGGTAGTACTCTTTCTATCTCTCTCTCTCTACCTCTACCTCTTTCTCTGTCGCTTATATCACTCTCTTCATTCATCTCCTTTTCTCTTTTCTGTTTCGTTGCAGTTCTCTCTATTGATCTTTTTTTTCCTGAAGCATAACACCTCCTCTTTGTCTTATTTCTTCCTATGTTTTGTTTTCTCTGTTTCTTTAATTTTCCAGAGTTCTTTTGGCTGCCCTCTGTCCAGTTTTCTTTTATTGCTGTTTTGTTCCATGTAATCTGGTCTAATCCATCTGCTGTCATTCTTTTTTTTCCTTTGTTTTCCAGCCTTGGCTTTTGCAACAGTAGCTGGTGTTGTAGTTCTCATGGTGGTAGTTGCTGTTACTGTTGTTTTATAGTGGTGGTGGTGGTTATTTTTTTTATTTATTTATTTTTTTATCTACATACATTACGGGGCACATTATCAGTAGAGAGGATCAACAGACCTTATAAAGACAGAGATGGATGAAACGAAATGGAAGAACATGCTGAGTCAGCTCGCAACACAGTGATGTAATCATTCACACACAAGCAGACACAATTAGACGTGTTTCTGTTTGAATATATTTATCAACCCTTCCGCTGGGTGCGGACACTCACTCAAATTTAGCTGTAGAACGATGTTACTTAGGCTGTACTAGGCTGTGCCTTGCTCAAAGACTCACCAATTACATAGTTTTGAAACCAGACATCACAGAAATTGACCAAATCTCACACATGCATACTCACACTGACACCTTTACTGTTTGCTGTACTGTATTTTCTGCATGCAGTGTTGGGAAAGCTGCTGAAGTAGTTCAGCTTTAGCCAAGCTACTTTCTACGTTAAGTGGTTGAAAACTATATCAATTGAAGCTGTTCCAAGGGGCCAAGTAATATGAGAATCTTTTTTGGTTGTAGCCTTTGCTTCTTAAAATAGTCTGCAGGAAAGCAAGACAGCAAGAAAATAGCAGAACTCCTCTATCAAGTTCATTAAAGTTGATAAATTAGTATCTGAGCTACTTGTAGCTAGCTAATCCCCAACACTGGATGTGCGTCTGTTGGAATGTCTCACACTAACCTTACTGTTTTCAGCGTTTGCTAACCTCTTATATCTTCAGTTAAAGTTACTGTATGAGTGAATCTGTGCTTTAGCAGTGTGATTCATGTGTTCTTGCTCCTGCATGTGTTCCTCTTTATGTCATTCTCTTTAAAAATTTGCATATGTGTGGTTTGATGCGAAGCCATGTTTGTAGGATGGTGGTAGATGCAAAGCAATAAATATATTAAGAACAACCAGACTAGTCAGCTGGTCAAATGTACACAGCAATGGCCATAAATTGTACCAAAAACAGCAACTATAAAAACAAATATTACAAAAACAGTGTAACCATCTGCACTTTGAAACCCCTTTACTCGGTGGTCATTGTATCTGTTCAGGCCAATCATTTCACGGCATGGTTCAGATAAAGGATGGTACGTGACTTTGAAGTGCTTTACATCAACATTTCTCTTCCCTTGACGAAGCCACTATAGAAGAACTCATCAGGATGAGTCTGCATTCATCCCCCTATTCTTCTTGTCGCCTTCATTGGGGAAGATAAATGAATAAAACAGCTGTGAACTTTCTCTTCTTCTGATTGTCAAATTTTAGGTCCAGAAGAGCGATGTACTGCCAAATTCAATGTGGCCATGTTGTTCATATTCCTTTCTCGCACTAAATTTTCTTGGCTTTATATTTCCTTGGACATTGATTCATATTTAATCATTTTCCAAAAGAACCATGTGCAGTTTCCAAAATGCAATTTAACAAGTTATATTCTAGTTGTAGCAACGTACAAGTAATTGTTGAACCTCTTGCGCACTGAAATGCGACACAGATGAGAGGACATTTGACTTGGAGTTAAGTACTGGTGACAATACAATAGAATACAAATATATGGCAGTATTGAAGGCTGCTCTTCTGTTTGAGTATTTGAATTGCATTGTACAGCATATTGACCTAAAACGGACCAATAAATATCTCAAAGTAATGAATATTGCGTAAGTTAGTGTTACAAATCCACTCGTGCACCATCGTTGCACCGCCCACAGTGGGAGGAACCAAATGGGATGGACACTAAAGCAGGAAGAGGACATGTCCAAGCAGTCAGTGCACTGACAGACGATATGGTGGAGCTGTTATTGTTTATTTTTAAGCGTGTAATCACGCGCAGCACGTGTAGTCGTATGCCATGTGTATATAGGTTTATTGTATTAATGTAAAGCTGCCATTTGCTGGATGGAATGAAAACAGCTTTTACTATGCCCGTTTTGTGTGGCTGAATATTCAAATACTCGTCCAGACTCTAACAAACCCCTTCAAACAGTACTCAGGGTCAGACCTAGGCATTCTTACTTCTAGGCTGCTGAGCGTGACCATGGCCCGCAAGCAGCCGTTGCAATATTTTGGCAATTGAATGTGGTGTGAGTTGTAGCTTTTATTGCACTGTTGCTTCTGGCAGGATCTCCTGTCCTGTGAACTGTATGTTGATGTATAACATTTAACACTTTTTAAAACGAACGACTCCAAATATTTGTGACAGTTTAAATGTGGTTTGTCTCGGTTGCAGGACCTGCAGTTGGAGTACGGGCACGATTCCCCGAGTCTGCTGGGAGGGAACAAGTACGTCTCTTTAGTTCTCTTTTCATTCTTTTCTCTCATGATGTTTTTCGCTCTCCTCTTTCTATTTTCAAGTTTATTTAATGGCTTCAAATCCATGTAAACGTTCAGTCTTTGGATGTAGCGCTGAGAGTTGACAGTATCCTGTAATGCCTAAAGACTGGTGATGCAAATGATGCGTGTGCATGGGAGATAGAAATATATCTAACCGTGCACGTCCCCTCCTCCTCCCTCCCCCTCTCTCCCACAAACAGGAGTCTTCTCAAATCAGTGGAGGAGGAGCTACAACAGAGGTACGTCTGGCCCCTCCCACTCGCTGGGGCCTTTTGATATGCTGGCGCTCTAACCATTCCCCATACATCAGCCAATCATTGTTAACGGCAGGACTAATGGAGCCAATCACACGCGATTAACTCTGTGGACACGGCTGCAGGCTGTCACGGCTTATGGGCATTTTGCGGTTCTGCTGGGATGCATTTTTCTGCTGCGGCTGCTTCACTGCTTCCTGCAGAGCATGGATGTCACTCACACACACACACACACACAGACGCACGCACGCACACACACACACACACACAGACAGACAGACAGATGCACACACATACAAATGCACGTGTACGCCGTTTGTAGCCAAAGCTGCAGTGATTGTCCACTGCAATTACACTGCCATATCTATGGAGAGAGAATTGATTCTACCCATAGATTAAATCATATCTAAATTGATCTTGTGCTTTGCTGTTTTCCCTGAGGCTACGTAAATTGATAAAGTTGTTTTGTCCAGTTCTTTGGTCCTTGCGGTAACTAAATTAAGAAAGTTGGATTCTGAATTTCTTTACACATTAGGCACAAAGAAAATAAATGATTATGATTATTTTCAAATCAATGACGACTGGGGTCAGCATTTATCTGTTTGACCTTTGTGTTCTCTAGATTCCCACCTTGCACCAGCACAGTTATGTAGCATACGGGAATATTAGCACCCTAAAATCCAAGCAACTGCTCGTCAGTGTATATTCATTCACCTCAGGTAGTCGTTTGTCATAAATTCAACAAAGTGGAATCCTGTCTTACATGAAAATATGATGAATTTTCTCAGTAATATGCAGAAGTAGCGCAAAGAAACTCTTAAATCTTGATGATATCTTTAAGACTAAAGTTGCCATGAACTGTTGTTTGTGTAGATCTGTAAGGACTGTGTCGGTTCAAACTGGACAGTTGATTGTGGCTGTGGCAGTTCCTGCTCGGACTCAGGAGAACTTTGTGACGTTGCGTAGATTCCCCAAACTTTTTTTTTGACTCATTTTATAGTCAAAATTTGACAGATTCGGACACACGTGGTGTAATACGTTCCCAGGCTCAAGTCAAATGCATCAGGATTTGGACAGTCAAAATTAGGAAGAAAGGTTTTGTTGTTGACTGGGTTTTGTTCTGCATAAAATCACAACAACAATGCGTTCCAAAGTGATGCCCGCAACCAGAAAGTAAATGGTTGGAGTTCCCGTAAACTAGATGTGATCTTTCCCCGTGCCCGCCAGCCAGCGTCTTCTTGTTTGTTTTGTACTTTCCAAGGAAAAACCAGGACTGGGCCCCTTAAATCCTGATCGGTGGATCTGCAGTGCGAACTCAGGGCTCTGCCCCTCTGTTTGCATCCATACAGTCCTTTCAGATCTGCTCCTGTTTGTCAGAGGATCAGATCTTAGTGGTAGTTTGTGGACCAAGCTTCACTCAGCTCTCCTCCTTCCCCTCCTTCCTCTGTTCTCTTCCTCTTACTGGTCCTCCTCATCATCCTCAATCTTGTCATCTTCTGTCTCATCCCCCTGTTCTCCTTCTCCCATCTTCCCTCCCCCCCCCCGCTCTCCCAACCTCATTCTGTTATTTCCTTGTATATCTACTCCCCTCCTCCTCCTGCCCTTCTCCTATGCCCCACCCCCTGCACCGTCTCCCCCCTTCCACTCCCAGGGGCCATGTGGCACACTTAGGGGATGATGAGGATGAGGATGATGATGGTGCTGATGATGATGAAACTCACACTCAGTAAGTTATCTCCTAGTTTAACACTGGAAGCCTCCCCGTTTCTCTCTCTATCTCTCTCTCTCTCTCTCTCCTCACCTCCCTCCCTCCTCTTAAAGCAGAAGGGAAGAGGATGAGAAGTAGGACAAGGAGGAAGGCTTCCCGTTTTTGCCAAGTTTCATCCACGCATCTCTATGCAGCATATCACACCATCACGCCACACATGCCACCTGTGTTTTTGTGTGTGTGTGTGTGTGTACAGCCTGTGTGTCTGTGTGTTTTCCATGCTGTGTAACCTAACAGTAATCCTAACCCTAAAAATGCAACAAGCGGCTGAAATACAGGAACCCTTTTTCTTTCTCAGTTCAATATTTCTACAATGAAGTCCCGTATAGGACAAAGCACAGACGTATGTCGGTGAACGATAGAGTCATGTCTGGGGTCCGACTGAAAACCACATGATTAGAGTAATGATGCATCACAGCCATATTTTATTTTTAATGGATTCTTTGATTTCTTGTCTTCTTGTCGTTGTGCTGCATGGAACGTGACGTCTAGAGTTGGTGCTTGGGCATCTCATCCTCGTGACCTTCACATCTTAGTTGCTCTCGTCCTGTTCTGTTCTCCCCTCGCGCTGCCATCTGTGTGCCGCCTTGCCTTTTTGCGTGTATGCGTACGTGTCGGTGTCTGTCTGTGCATGTGCGTGTACACGCTCACACCTCCGTCTGTCCTCTCCCGCCTCTATAAAACCGTGCATTTGGCTCCCGGCCACGTTTCTCGCGTAGCAGCCAAATGTCTAGGGCGTACCAGAGCGTTGTCTCAAGACAGAGATTTTCCACTTGACTCAGGGAGGGTTTAGCATTTAACAAATTGCGCAGTGTTTGCAACAACAGAATATTTCTGTTTCTGTATTGCAAAATGTACATAAAACTATAGGCTAAAAAGCCATTGTAGCGATTCCTTCGCAGCCTGTGAGTATTTTGTTGCTGTTTCTTACAGCACACACGTCGGAGAGATTTATCCATAAACCTGCAATCTGGAGTTTGTACTGGTACGCCCGCTCCAAAATGTAGACTCCTGATTAGTGGCCTAACATTTTAGAAATCAAAATCTCTGTCGCCGTCCATGTCCACACAGCTGTTTTTAGTTATTCTGACTTAATCATCTTCTCGGGTCGATGGCCGTGGAATCATCTACGGTGTGTTTTGATTAGTGTTTCCGTCTTCCTCTTCACTATCATTCGCTGTTGTGTCTGTGTTTTATCTTGACACTAAAAGTGTGCCATCTCTTATCACGCGTGTCACATTATGCATGCGTCACCTGGAGTTGTGGTCATATTTTCTGTTCCATAACAGGTATAACTGGATGCACCAAAATAGGTTTGGACCATCGGCTGAATTTTGCAGATGAGATTGTGAGCTTCTAATGCTCACAGTGTGACTGTGCATTTCCTCTTAGTCTGCTGTGATCCAACTGACTGATAAAATGGGAATGTTTCAGAGAGATCTTCACCTTTCACTTATTTTAATCTTTTGATCTGAATAACTGCTGGGATTATTTTCCTCACTGTTTTCTCTGTTTGTAATCCTGATTAAGATGGTTCATGTTGTGGTGAGAGCTCATAGTGTCGTCTTCATCAACGCCTCAACTCCTTTTTCCTTTTCGTCCTTCAGTAAATCAAACACCATCATGAGGCCTAAAGTCCCGCCTCCCCTTCCTCCCAAGGTAGGAACAACCGATAAGATCTTAAAACTTCCAGACAATTTACAAGCACCCGAAAACTTTGACTATACTGCAATTGCGTCAATAGATCGGCTTTTTCAAACGCCGGGTAAACACTGTAATGTGGTTGAAATTTGTACAAATACAGTATAAATATGCTTCTTTATTAGTAAGTCCTAGATTATTCGATCGTAAATCTCTCTGTTACCTGTCAAAGTACTGATATCCCGATTACGCAATAATACACGGACAGCAGTTTTGAGGGCGCGTCCACGTTGACTCTTGAATTGTCTCATTTCCCCTCAGCCCAAATCCATCAGCTCGTCCCAACAGACGCAACAACCACAGCAACAGCCACAACAAAAACACGACGACAGCCAGTCACACAGCGAGGACGACGGCGGAGGGACCATCAAACGCTGCCCGGTCCCACAGATGGCCAGCCCGGCCAAGCCTCCCTCCAACGTCCCTCCGAGGC
>OMNV01005633.1:2420-13375 GCA_900303265.1 Brotula barbata | reverse complement strand
TCCCCCCGCCCCAGCCTGATAAAGATGACAGATTAACGGAGTAAGAGAGGAATTAAGGAGTCTGGCTGTCTGAGCTGTCACAGCGCTCCATGGGAAGGAGTGAGGAGCGGACAGGAGAGGAGGACGAAAGGTTGAGGGAGGAGATGAAATCAGAGAGTTAAGAGACAGAAAGAGGGATCACCGCAGGTGGCGTTGGATGAAAGAGAGGTGGTTTAGGTCTTGCTGTTCTCTCTTCCTCTGTTTTCATCCCTCTTTCCTCTCAGTGGGAGAAACTTCAGATAAAGAAGAGGTTAACTATCGAGGAGGAGCTGGGGAGCAGGGCAGCATGGTGCTTGAAGTTGACTTCACCTCTACCAGCATAAAAACAGCAGCACTTCCTAATTATTCTGTGTTTTTCATAGATCAGAGCAAATACATAAACTAATAATAAATAAACCCAAGTTCTAATTCCTCCGCAGTTTTTACAAACAGGTAATAGAGAAAAGCCCAAGGTAGCAAACTCGACTCTAATCGCAGCTAGTGGGAATAAAAGGGTTAGCGTCGGCTGGAGCAGAGCTCAGGGTACGGCATTAAAAGGGAGCGCCAGTGTTCTAAGAAGCCCCATTTAATTGGCTTTAAAAGCTTTCCGCCCTCAAATCTCAGGCCCTCTGGCTTTCGCTCAGGAGACACAGTGTCTTGAGCGAGGTCGGCTCAAGAGACAACTTTCAAGTGTGTGTGTGTGTGTGTGTGTGCACGTGTGTATGTGAGTGTATGCGTGTGATCACTAGTGTCTGTGGGTGTATGTTTGTTTGGTGGAAGAGGTGGTTTAGTTAATGGGGGTCCTTCATCCCTCAGCAGAAGTAATGCCGGGTTTTGGATATAAGGGGAGAAAGATGAGAGATTATAGAGGAGAGAACAGAAACAGCACAGATTGTGAAATGCGTCCCATGTGTGTGCGTGTGTGTGTGTGCGTGTGTGTGTGTGCGCACGTACACGCTTGTCCATTAGCCCTTCTCACACACCACTACCCCCAAGGTCTCTATGGGGTGGTGTAGGGAGTGGATCTCTCCTCAGGACCTGAGAGGCAACATCAAACACTGGATCATTAGTGAACCCTCTCCTTCTCTCTCTCTCTCTCTCTCTCTCTTCTCACAAAGAAGAAAGAAAACATGGGCTAAGTTTGGGTGATAGGTTATGGGTTAAAGGTTAGACTCTACTCCAGCTTCACTCCTCTGATGATGACTATTCGCTGTATACCACCAATATCTGCTGTGGTCACTGGCCAGAAATCAGTAAATATTGCAGGCCAAAATGATGTTATTTATTTGAGAGAGACAGAGAGAGACACAGAGAGAATATGCATGGAGAAGTGAGACAGGAAATAAAGAAAGACGGAAAACAGTTGTTGCCGTGGCTTGGTTGTCTGGGTTGTGGAAGAAATGGAGGACATGGAGTGAGTGGTGTATAAGATAGAAAAGAGAGACAGAGAGGAAGACGGAAACAGAGAGAGAGATAGAGCTGTGACAAATGACTTTTTTTCATCCTGCTGGCGCTGCGCGCAATGTGCTCTGCATCCCCTCCCACTCTGATTAGGCCCATATTGATTTGAGGTGTGTTGGTGGGGGAGGGGCAGCAGAGGAGGTTGAGGGTTGCAAAGAAAGAGAGGGATGAGAGGGGAGGAAAGAAGGAGGAGGAGGAGGAGGAGAAGAAGGAGGTGGGGAGTCGCTGTAATTGTACACTCGCCTCTCTTTTGTAGCTGGGCAGGATGGTCAGAGGGGGAGAGGAGGGAGAGTGTTAAAGGGAGGAGAAAAAAGAAGGAGAGAGATGGCTAAATGAGACAAAACGATCAAAGAGCATCTTTGACGAAGTATTGGCATATTAGTATTTTAAAAAGAGACATTTGGAGGGTAAATGTATGACATTATGGAGTAGAGCGTAGAGATTGTGGGTTCAGAGTAAACAGGAGACAACATCCTGTCAGACTATGTGTCATGATGAAGGTGAAATTATTCTATACTACCGGCTTCTCAAATAAGGACATTCAAGCAGCTGCGCTGGTGATCAACTGCTTTGAATTGTCAGGACAACTTTTATTGTATTTTGACTTTTTTTCTTTAGGGAGGAACGTTTCAGATTTTTCTCAAAACGTTAGAACTATACTCCGGAACATTTCAAATTTTCGCTGGAAAGATTTTGAGTGTATGCACGTACCATTTTGACTTAGTTTACTCTCTTTACATTTTTTCTTTATTCTCGAGGTCTCATCATTTTTTAAAAATAATAGACCAAATTCTCCATCATAGATACATTTGTATGCGAGGAGGTGGCCCATGTACAGACAGGGAGCCTAAAATCGTAGACGTGACGTAGATGTGACACAGCCTGAGAGGAATGTACAGCAGAAAGAAAGGAAAAGTGGCTCTTCCCATTTGAGATCAGTCAGAGGAAGTCTGGGAGAGGAAGAAAGAAGAGAGGAAGAACAGTGATAACACTTGAGGAGGGACTGTTGAAAAGAGATGTTGGATGGATGAAGGAGAGCGAGAGAGACCCCCTCCCTTCCTGAAACAGACAAACACACACGTGAATGAGCAGTGCAGATCTGTCATCCACAGCCGTGCAGGCCCCTTCTCATCAGTGACAGAACAGGCACATCTCCAGATGCCCATGGCTTGCTTCTCTCCTACTGTCTCTCTCTCTCTCCACCTATCACTTTTTTCCCTTTGGCTTCCCTTCGCTCTAACTATGCATTTCCAAAGCAGACGCTATATACTCAGGTACACAAAGAGCAGAGCAGCGATATCTAGCTTTCATTCCTGTCTTTTTACTGACTGCTCTGACGCTCTCCTTCTGTGTGTGTGTGTGTGTGTGTGTGTGTGTTTGTGTGTATTTTGACAGATGACCTTCTAGGCAAGAGACGAAGCTTCTCTCCAAACAGCAGCAGTGAGTGTCCCTCTGACAGCAAGAAGTCACGCAGCATATCCCCCAAAGGTAAGGCCACATGTTGTGTTTGTGCGTCATGAATGCACCGACTTGCTCAGACATGCAGCGTGTTATTTTTCAGAGAAGATGGGTGAATGAAAAAGTGAGTGTGGAATGAATGTACAGAGACAAAGAAGGAGGGGGAGTTATTGATGTATTGTTTAGGAAGTGTCACATCAGGCTACTTTTTCCCTATCATCCATCCATCCATCCATCCATCCATCCATCCATCCATCCATTATGTATACCGTTCATACGGCTCCTTTGCCTTTCCTAGCAAAAATACAATAGGATAAAGGCACGTTTATCTGTTAATGACATAATGACTGGATAAAATCTATGAAAAAAATCACAGAGGTGTGCATCATTCCAAAGCTTTAGTAAATCCTTCACCTTCCAAAAATTAGCTGTAGGATGCCCAGATCTGTTCAAAAACATATCAGTTTCCTTTTACCACATATATAAGTTAATCCATAGACAGACAGCGCCGTTCTCTGTTTAGCCTTTCTTTTATTTTTGCGATGGTATCTGCCATGTGGTTATCCACGATTAGATGTGTTCTGGGCAATTTTAAAATTTGTGCTGTGTTTACACACTCTTACACAGTGCGACACAGTGGCATGGTGGTTAGCATATTTGGCTCAGAGCAGGAACGTCCTGGGTTCCAGTCCCACGTGGCCCTGGTCCTTTCTGTGTGGAGTTTGCATGTTCTCTGTCTGCGTGGGATTCCTTCAGGTCTGTCACTGTAGCCGCTAAGCTGCTGTGTGTCACAGTGTGCGAGCTAGAAACCCACTGCGAAATTAGGGCTATCGCAATGTGACAAATGCGTGTTTGAAAAATGCAACATTGATGCTGACATTGCACGCCGTGCTGTCGTCTCTCCATCAACCCATTTCTGTCTCACACTCACACGCACAGTCCACACATACTCAGAGGCAGAGGAGTGTCTGAAAAGCTGCAACGGGAAGTCATTAAGAGGGAAACGGCGCAGGGGTGGCTGTCATGTCTGCTTCCTCCCAAACACATACACGCACACACACACCCAAACTTTGTTTGGATAATAACATTTTAAAATGTATCATCCATATCGTTTTACCCAAATTATGTTGTTGTTGGTTCTCATGTTCACATTTTCATGGTGTGACATCAGAACACCAACACACACACACACACACTAACCCGGCATACGTAATCTCCACCCCTCTGTGGCCATGCAGCTCTCCCACCATCCTCCATTATTCATGGCGTCCTCGTGTGGTGTGAAACTGGGGGCCCGGCAAGGAGCCAGTGTGGCCACCCCGTCCCTCCGGGGTCCTGAGGAAGACTTCCTGTCTGATGCATTATACAGCAGGAACAACCAAGGGCAGCCCAACACACATCCAGACCCATCTCTGGAGACACACAGAGCACAAACAACATCAGCTACAAATAGGCACACCCACGATGCAAACAACACAGCTACAAATGTACACAGTCGCACAAATACTTTTGTTTGGTTGACATATCAGTGAAAAGTAATGAGTGGAATATAAAAAAAATAAGGTCACTGGTCTGTGTATGTTTGGAGGTCAGATTGAGTTGTGTTGTGTGCAGAAGCCTTGTGCTGACCTTTGCCCTCTGGTTGACATTTGACCAATGTTAGCCCTGCCTGGAGGCTTTTCCTGACCTCATTCCTGACCACTATGGTCCCAACTAAGCTCCTGCCTGAGAGATGCGTGGGGAGATATACGTATATACATACATATGTCTGTGTGTGTGTAGATGTGCGTACGTGTATACGTGTGTGCTTCAGTGCGTGTGTGTAAATCCTTTGGGGATTTGAGGTAATTTTTTCATCAATTCAATCACTGTGCTGTGTGAACTCACACTGCAATGGTTTTATAAATCATACCTTTAAGAAGAATGTCAATATATAGTAACTGCTGTATACTTGAATAAGACAGAAAAGGGACGTGTGTGTGTGTGTGTGTGTGTGTGTGTGTGTGTACAGCCAGAGGTGCATTTAAGCCATTGAAAAACAATTTTAATCCAGTGTCTTAACCTTGAGCCTTACCCACAGCCAAACACTCACACTGCACCTGTGTGTGTGTGTGTGAGTGTGTGAGTGAGAGAGTCTTTGCTACAGTAACTCCGAGCTAGCTACAAACTGGCTACACACTACACAATATTCACATATTGTAAGTAAAGACACAAGAAGTCAGGATTTCATTCATGGAAAACGTAATGTTAAATTCCAAACAATTTGACCAATGTTTATACATCAGTGTAGTTGCCAGACTAACACAGAATAAGAGCAAGGGCAAGCCTGTAAATATGAATACATTAATTTGAAATTAATTGACTTGTTATGTGGAAACCATCTGTATGATAACTATAACTGTATTGTAAAGTATTGTAATTGGGTGACTGTTTTGAAATTAACAAAAATCACTCGCTGACAATTCGTTATCCTTTAGATGTCACTCCGCCCCATCCTGCTAGGGTTCAAAGAGTGAGAAAACTTTAGACAGGCACAGACTAGCTGCACACACACACCTTTGTGGATTAAGCAGGAGCTTGGTGGTGGAGACAGAGACCGCTACGTCCCTCTCTATCGCCGCCCCCCCCACCTCCGCTTTTCAGCGCCTCTCCTGCTCGCCTGCCCGGGGCCAGGCTCAGGTTTCAATAAGGAGGAGGGAGGTAAAAATAACCCCTACTGTCCCTCCTCCCCCTCTCCGGGCTCCCTTATCGCTACCCCCACCACCCTCACCTTAGATCATGTTACAATTGATGGGGGGGTGGCAGAAAGAGAGATGAAGTCTGGGGGGGTGACAGCTGTATAGATCATCATACACCACCATCATCTTCTTCACAAACACAGCACAGTCAGTACCTTTACATTCAGTAACCTGATTTCTCCTCACTTTCAGCAGTAATCTGGTTTCAGAAATGTCATGTAAACGGTAAACACGGTTTCATTAATTGGTTTTAGGGACAACAAGAAAACTGGTTAACACAGGTAGATTTCTGCTGCAGTATCTATGGCTACTTGGACATTTAGTACACAGCCTTAACAAGGTTACTGTTGAGGTGTTCAAGAGTGTGCGTGTCCGTGACGAAGTTGAGTTATGTCACCCGATACCGAGAAGAAACTTTCATTCGGACGTGATGAGTGGCACTGGCAGCGATGCAGGAACAACCCTTACCTTCAACCTACTCCATGACATTATCGGGTTGCGTTAAGCTTTCGCTTTCACAAGTCTGCAAGCCGCGTTTGCTACCTCAAACTAGAGCGTGTGACGCAAAAATACAGCACAAAAACTTACACGCAAAATCTCTAAATTCCTGCCTGAGATTTCACTGTAGAGTGAGCCAAATTAAAGAGTGAATTGTGTTTTCAGTTGTGTTGTTGAAAAGTTTGAATTATGGATTTAACACTTTTTAGTGATGAATAAGTCCTTATTTGTACATTTAAAAATGTAAGACTTTATAAGGATCACATCAGCGACTTCATAATTCAAAAGTTCTTCGATCCATTTCTCTCGTCTGAAATGTGGTCAATCGTGAAAAGAGTGAACTCCTTTTTGTGCTGTGTAATGACGTCAGGTCTTTTTGCCGAGGGAGAAATTTGTTACTGACCGACCAGGGGTTTTACATCAGCCAAGTTTCTAACGTAATCTGGTTTTGTGTGCTTTGATTGTACACACATTCCCCTTGTCTCTCTCTCTGCATCATTTACAGTCAGCTGAACTCCTCTCCCCACATCCTTTCATTCGTTGCCACCAAGCTCTCTTTCAGATTAACAGAGTTCACGTTAAGGTCGGGCCCTGACCATTAACAATGTATAGGCCTGTACGCATAGAGCTACAACTAAAAGGGAGTCTCCTCGCTAAATCACATCTGTATGAATTGATGTTGTGGTTGTTTGTCAGGCAGCAGGTCAAGAGGCCCATTCAGTGATTTTGTTCATAGCCGTCAAAATTCTACAAATCTGAGAACATTCCATGCTAATCGGAAACAGATGCATCCTTTTTTGGAAAGAAAGTGATTGATATTCTGCTGTTGGTATCCACACTTCCACGAGATTCACAGGAATTAACAAGTCAACACTTCCAGACAAAAAAGCAAATTCAGTCCCTTACAAGCATTTTAATCCTTCTTACACCCTATAAACTTGCAACCTGAGTCAGCCTGTTCAGCTTCATGTAAGCAATAATGTGTTTTCATTCTGGAAAATATTAAGGAAAATAGTATTTACATCAGGATTTGCAGTCTCTCTCCCTCAGTGAGTTCTGGCCGGGTGGCACATTGGTTACTAGTGTGCGAAATCAGGTTAAAACGTGATGACCAAACTAATAGGTTTATGCCAATATCCACATGGCGCCTCCCCCCTTTGAGAAAGTTTCATCCCCATTTTGTTGTGTACATGTTGTCCATTTATTGCTTCAAAGCTTTAGTATAGCATTCAAAAAACACTTATCTGATTGGATAGGAATCCATTCAATGAGGTTGAATTCATCAGACCTCCTACTGATGGAATTTGATTTGGAGAAAACATTTAGCTGACTGATCACAGGCTGCCATTCAGAGTCCCTGGTGATCTGAAATAGTGAACATGAGTGTAATGCATATCTGTGCCAGATTCCTCACTCTCCATGAGATGAATGTGGCCGTAGTATAAGTGTTAAAAATCACCCCCTCAGTATTTGAGACACTGCTGAATATATCAGTCTGTTGTTTAATCATATGCTGAACAGTTCAATGCTACTCATTATTTCTGAGAGTTAATAGCCTTGAATTTTACAGCTGGCAACTGGACGTCAGTATCGATCCCCTGATGAGATGGGTATCGATGGTCACTGATTGATCATAATCTAAATGTCTGCCCCCTCCTCCTCCTCCAGAGAACTCCCAGAGCCCAGTGGTGGAGGCAGGCGGCGGCCACGGCCACATGAGCCCTGAGGAGCACTACAGGCGCATGATGTCAGCGCTCAGTGAGCAAGGAACCTATGAGGAGCAACAGCAACGCCTCTATCAGCTGGCCACCAACATGGGTCTGCCCACCCACGGTCAGTCACACAGCACACAGCGCCACCACGACTCCATTCACTGTTTTACGCAAAATATTACCAAATTTAAAAGATGTGACTGTGTCAACTGTCACCTCGACTGTTAAACGGTTTGTTTCCATTTACCCAAAGTTAATAATTCCATGGAATATTGAGCACGTATATATTATGAGAATGAGGACCAAGACTGTCGTTGGTCTGGAACAACATTTAGTAACTCCCTGGGAGTTGATAATGATTTTATCCACAAATCTGTCCATGATTCTCATGGCTGCCCTAGCAAGGCTCAGGCTTTAATGAGAGATAAGGCCATTGGCTATGTTGACATCATGTTTTACAAAGACAGTAAAGCCAAAGATTTGACCATCAAACTCTGGGGGAACCAGCAAGGAGTCCATCTTCATAAAAGTTCAGTTTATATTGTAGTCAAATGCCCTAAATTTCCAGAGATGTCAAAGATATAAGGATGTGTTCGGGGGAAATCTGTATAAATTTTCCACAATGAAGAGAAGTTTAATAGAGAACTATGCATTTTAGAAAGAGTATTAAAAAAATGTAGTGTAAGATTTTTTTTCTAATTGCTTTTCCGTGTGGTATAATCATTTATTAATAACTACCGAACTAGCTGAAGCAAGAGGGGAAATTTGAGTTTTTTCCAAAATATGAGTTTTCCCATTAGAGTTCCCATTTCTCAGTACCTAACGTGCACAGGTCACTAGAAACCCCACCACAGAGCATATGTGAGATCATCCTCACTAACATTGTGTTCCGTTTTAAAACGAGTGATGAGGTTACCTACAGTGCACTCACATTCGCCTCGTCACTCCAAACCCCAGCTGAGTGCAGCTGAGTTTTAACTTCAGAAAAGCTTTCCCTTCTCCAGCACTAAGAACTGACTCATCAAAGACCTACACACTTCTCCTTTCGTTCTTTTTTAGTTTGAAGCAACTCCAGAGTTACTTCAAAATAAAAGACTTTCCTTTTGGAAGCATTTCAGTAACTCCAATAAAAAAAAAAACGTCTCCGCCATCACCTGTCACCAAGTCACCCAGGTGCAGCACTGCTTTGTAATCCGGGCGTGTCGTGCTGTGTTCTGGGTGCCGTGTGTAAAAATGTGCCAGCCTGCTGCCACTGTAAAGGCCCGGCACACGCAGACGGCTGTCATTTCCACCTGCAGACCCGCCCACCCAGTGTCAATGTGTCACTCAGGCTGATTTCTGACCGCTGCGGCCCTCGATCGTAAACAACCCCCATAGCCTTCACACGCGTCAACACCACGATTGATCCGGGCTCTTTCATTGGCTGCCTGCCAGCCCTGTAAATCTCCCAACACCCTGGAAACCACTGGTGTGCACCCGTTTTCTCCGGACACGTAAAATTTACTCGTCCTGGCTTGTAATATTGCAGTTTTTAAGGCATAGTAAGAGAACGGATTTTACTAGAAATAAAGCAAATGAGAAAAGTTGCCTCGTTTGGCGTTTATAAGTTTTCTTTATTTTCTTTTCACTGTTCTCGCCATCTGATGTGAACCTTTTATCACATTTTTGTAAAGAATGTAACATTAAGTCCTACCAGACTTTACGAGGCTTTTCGCAGCAGCATAAATCCAATCGATGCCCTGGCCGAATTGTAGTTTGAGCTACTTTTATTTTTATTTGATTAGTAATGATTTTTAATTGCCGGCTGCAAATCTAGGGGGCGAAGCCTATAAAAGCTTTAATTGCCTTTTCCCAGTGTCTTTGAGGAGTTAGAGGCAAGATGCAGTGCATTGTGGGGTTTTTTATGGCCCAGGGTGCAGTCTGATTGCTGACTTCCCTTCCCAGAAACCTTGCCCGAGCGAGGCAGACGCTCTGGCGCAATGCAGACATACTGCTCCCTCTTCACTTCCACATTCCAAAGCGTTTGATAGTTTATGTGCCAGAAAAGACAGCTGAGGACAGAAACGGTCAAAGGAAATGAAGGGAGGCACGACTGATTAAACAACATTATTGAAAAATCACATCAGGTTTATTTATTTATTTATATCACTCCTCGTGGCAAGATTTCCTGGTCGTGATTTAGGCAGTCACATCCATTGGAATGTTTGTGAGTGTGCAAGCGTCACATCCTCTGTGCATCACAGGATTTGCCAACGCACCTCGACAGCCAAGACTTTGGTGTTACTGATGTTGTCACTGCCTTCTGCACTGGCAGCTCATTGCATCTACAACCTACTGACTGAGAACGTCCTCTAAAATCCCATTAACATGCCAGTGTTTAGTGGCTGAACTATTGGGAAAATAATGTAATTGTGATTTTTCAGATCAATATTACAAATAAGACTTAAAATTTTAAAAAAACAAAACAAAAAACTTAAAATCAATGGTGGTGCAAAGTAAAAATAGTTCTAGAAGACTTTGTACTTACAGTATAGATAAGTTGACAAATTATTACTTTTACTGTTGTGTAGTTAACAACTTCACTACTTTTGACAAAACGGGTTTGTTACTGTTTACAAAATGAGATGAGATGTTTTCAATATACAAACTGGGAGATGGACTTAAGAAAAAAAAGTTTGATTTTTATTTATCTGTACTATAAAATACATATGTATCATAGTGTATATCGTACATCTGTACTATTAGTTTAGTTTTGTTGTTTTGAAGCACACATACTGCAACGTGTTATAATAAAAAAATTACTTTTTAAAGACAAAACCCCAGCTTTTACATTTGAAAATTGCGTTGCAGTAGGTGTGTAAATGATGAATGGTTGGTCACTGCTGTGTTAGTCTAAAAAACTGTCCATTCAAGCAGGAGCTCATCTGGGGAAGGTTTTGGCTGTTGTAGTGGAGGTGGGGCGCAGAGGTGGGAGTTTTGTCCCTGGAGTGGTATTGACCTAGGCTCCAACGCGCCTACTCTGACCCTTCCCCCCCTCCCCACATCTCACCACCACCGCTACCTCCCCTGT
>OMNV01005626.1:1959-19843 GCA_900303265.1 Brotula barbata | reverse complement strand
CACATCAGCTGCGCCTCCTCAGGGACAGACGCGGAGAGGAGGACAGCAGAGAGGGAGGAGAGCGGAGGAGTGCTGAGCCCATCTGTTTGTCTTAACAACTGCTGCTGTCTGCAAAGCTGCAGGAGTGGGAGGGTGTGGATGCAGCGGCCAAACAGATACACAGAGGATGGAGTAAGGTGCTGGCTCCACAAAAGCCAACAACTTTCAAAGGGCCGCTGACAGGGAGGCGGTCCAAGCGCTTACAGATAAGCTCCACCGGGAAAACCTTTTAGTGTGGAAATTTGATTAGCGCCATTTCTGTCCATCTTGATTTTTTTCCACTCGTTCTTTTGGTGAAGTTTACTTGCCTCGGGGTTTTCTGGACCCACCTACACAGTTTGTACAAAGTTTCCTCTCAACTCTGTTTTCCAGCGTCTGTCTTTCCTGAAAATAAAGTAAATAAACACACAAAGCCAAATCTAAACTTTCTGATGAAAAAGAAAAACAGGCCTCGAGCGTTTAAGCCCCAGGACAGCAGATTTCACCCTGTGGGATACACCGTAGCTTTGCCTCGAGGGAGGAAAACATAAACACGCTACGTAAACAGCTGCTGTCCACCTCAGTGTGGAGCGTAAGGTTTCACTTTACAAACGACAGAATTAGATGTTGCAGCAGAAATATGACGTTTCTCCATCCTGAAGGGATTACACAACGACAGAATGAGTTTGGGTGTGTTTGCCGTTTGTTAGTCAGTGTTTGCTTACAAAAGTGGTCAAGATAAGGCCTATTTGGTCAAAACGGGGCCAACAACTTATCTAATGCTACAATTATCAAATCATAAATATTCATCTGTTTGCGCATGTACGTGTACTTTGCTGTGCCGTCACAGGCGGGTACTGTACCTCCAAATGCCTCAGCGGAGTACTATGTGGTCCTTGCGCGCCGTCAGCACTCAACAGTCTGCTTTTCTGCACTATCCCCTCTGCTGCTGTATACCGCAAATTTCCACACTGCGGGACTAATAAAGGTATATCTTATCTTATCTTGTAAGATTCTACCGCAGATGATGCACCTTAGTATGCACAAATAGTTTGATTATAATACAATGGGCAGTTTGGTAAAAAGAGATGTGCCAAAAAATCTTCCATCTCTTGACATTCCAAGATTTTGTTCGGGCGTGTCAGCTCGTTGCGTCTCCAAATGGTTCTCCGTACCGGGCGTGAGAAAACGCTGTCAAACTGATCCTGGCGTGAGTTAGGTACCGTAAACCCCGACATCCAGAACACACGGATCATCTACAGACCACCTCTAAAAGACTCTCTGCTGCCTTATGCCACTGTCAGACCGGACCTGTTTACAGTCATTCCTCCCCACCGCAGGTTTTCGTGGCGTGGAGATGGATTACTAAACACTTTACGATCACCAGATAAGCCGATAAGGGAGCTTCCACGCGCGTGGTGAGTGTCGCAGGATGGAGGCTATAAGGGTAACGGAGCAGCAGCCCATGTGGTGAGACAACTGCACTGAACTCCATTACCTCACATATAATCAAAGTATGGACAAGTGACTGGCTGATTAATGGCTTCAGCCTGGATATAGACGCTGTCTGAGGGCAGAGCTGCTATTAGTGGCACATGCGATATGAGGTTAGAATAAACAGAATCAACAGGCCTGTCAACAACATGGCCGCATCTGAACCAGGGCGGCCCCCAGCTCACCCAAAACTATCTGCATCCAGGCCTGTTTAGAATAGAATTGTTGCGAACATATATAGCCTGTCTGTTGTTGGTAGAGGATTGGAGGGTGAAGCCGACCTGCAGCAGACGGAACGCGGGTTAGCCAGACTTCAATCGGACTTTGTTTACAGCACTCATCAGTCCCCAACACTTCAAGTTACCGGTTTACAAAAACGCCTGTAGAATCCAATACTTCAGCGTGACGAAAAATCCTCCGATTTTCAATCTTAGACCTCCACTAAGGCCGACCACTCACATTTACAAAGAAAAGGAAGGGAGAACATCATAAACATCTCACGATATCACACAATCCAATAGATCACTACCTGGACAAACCCACGCAGACTCCACAGGATCAGTCAGAGAGGACCAGGGCTGGGACAGGATATGAACCCAGAACCTTCTAGCTGTGTCTGTTGCACTATCCCACCCATTTAACTTATTTAACTTCCATTAAATAAAGTTGAAAAATTCCACGTCTTGAGCTTCAAAGGCTGGATTAATTACAGGATTAATTGCATTAGATGATGATCATTTTTTTTTTATTTTGAAACCTCTTTGACGTCTTTAACACCAATGTGCCCATCTTCATACAGACTGGACTTTGTTTTAAGATCTAGTGATCTACAGAAATATCTGGAGATGCCAATTATTCTCCATCATGATACTCAGCACAGTCTTTCAAGTCACTATTTGAATGCATTCTGGGAAAATCTGTGTAAAAATGACATACAACACAATACAGACACCCGACTAGAATAAAGAGAATTAAGGGAAATTTAAAATTCCTCAAAAAAGTGCTCCTCTAAAGGGTTGGATGATTTTTAAGAATGACTGTAGAGAGGATGAGAGTTTTTACTGCCTTTCTTACCTGATAAACTAAATGACTGATGTGAAAATGACTGTTCAACGTGTCCCGTCCACGTCTACTCCTGTCCTTGGCTGCGGGCTGTCCTTGGTAAAAGCCTTGGGCGTGAGCGTGTAGGTGGGTAAAGTTAAAAATGTTATGTGATGACATCACCACGTGACAGAAGTAACAGGGCAGTTCACGTTCTTTGGATGTGTCTTACTGGATGGAAGTCAACTTTGTGTTCTGACACTTTGACAATGTCCAATACAAACTCCAACCTTATTGCACCATAAACATGAAGTTAATAACAAAAACATCATGATGTCACATTTGATTGTTTAGCTACAACTTCCTTCAGTCCATTGTGAAAAGATTCCTGCTCAGTCAGCATGATAAATACTACACAAGAGCAATTTAGAATCTAGGACACTGGCACCAGTAGCCCGGGTTCAAGCAAATATTGATTATAGACGCAAGAAGATAAATAAGTGCCTCTTTTGCTCTAAGGTCAAATAAATGTTTACCCAAGTGTAATACCTCTTAACGTTACACACGGAGCCAAACGTCAAGTACCGGCCACAAATAAAGATGAATCACAAGCTTAGCTAATATAATCCAGACCGCGGCAGTCGGGTTTCCTTTCACTCGGTTTGCTATCTCCACAATCGCACAGTCTGACAACAGCAAAGCCAAACAGCAAGGACTGCTGGGTAAAAGATGGCATCAGCGTAGACAGACTGACGGCCATTCAAAGGACTTTCCACTTCGTTTTCATCAAGCTGTCCTTTCAAGTGGAAGTCATAAGAGGGAAACTATGAAAAAGGGCCATAAAACTTCTTCAACTGAAAATGATATTTTACAATGCAGCTAACAAGCTCTCATATTTCCCCACGGAGAATGTCACTTTTTCCCTCTGCAGCGTTTGATTGCAATTTTCCCTTTTTTTGCGGATTATTAGGATTTACGGCTCATATGTTTTGACACAATGGGATTATCAGCAGGATTTTCCCTGTGCTGTTGTGTGGATTTTTTTTTTTTTGCTCGTCCTTTCCTTTTACAGCCATCAAACGGAATATGCTGGTGGAGCCTAGCTGTGGAATGAGGCAGAGGTCAGAATTTGGTAGACCGAGGTGATCCCAGCCGAGCAGAGTGAGGAGCGAGGACCGTGCCTGCCCTGCCCTGCGGTCAGAAAGAGCCACTTTCCTTTGGTAACAAGGGGAAAAGCTTATATCATAAGCAAGCGCTGCGGCCGCACAGCACCAGACAATTATCTGTGACCCCACAATGTTCCACAATAACAACCCCAACAGACTGGGGTGGGAGGAAATGAAAGTACGTGGAAAGTTCGGAGACATAAAAGTCAGTCTGCAGTTACAAGACAAAAGAATTCCAAAGAGAAATGCGATAGAGCGCGAGTCATCGCTCGGCAACGTCGGACGAGAGGGAAATGATGTGATCACACGCACTTCATCAAATCCTTTTTCAGCTTTCACTGAGGATTACTCAGCAGATACGTCGCCGCGGTGACTTGACCCCATATTCAGGTCCTCGGATCACGGAGTCTTCACACCATTCCCCAACCAGACAAAGCGTTTGCCTGGTGGCCCCCAGGGGACTTACAGCAGCAACTGGAGACCGGGAATGACATCTGTTACATTCTCTTATGGATGCTCTAACTTCAATGGAGCCAGTAGATCTACTCTGACTATGTAGATCGCCTATTCAGTCACTTTTTTACGTTTTCCGACATTGCCTTCTTATGTTTGTTTACCCCAACTGGAGTAGCATTCCAAAATTTGCCTTATTTATCACTAAAACTGAACAACATTGTCATGTGACGCAGGACTGCGTCCCTTAAGAGTCTTTCACACAGGAAGTGTCAACGGCGGCACTGCGCTCGGAAACCCGTTGGTGTGTAAGGCTTGCCTCGTGCAATGGCAGAGCTCTTTGCCGGACTACCCGTCTACGTCAGTGAACGCGGCGGCGAAAGTTCGACTGACTTTGGTTGCTGCGCTCGGTGACGTAGTCGGGTGCAACCAATAGAAACGAAGCAGACAGCCAGGACAGAAGCCTATTTTATCCACGGAGAGTTGCGTCGAGTGCAACTGGGCTTGATAGAAGAATCCAAGGGGCTTCTTCAGTTCTCACTGACTGGCGGGGAGTCCCAGGTATTTAACCTCTGTGGGGCCTGTGAGCACTCTTGGTACCCTTTGTTGAGAGTCGTTGGAGTGATCAGAGGACAAATGCAAATGACCTTCATTAGACCGCCACCTGGGGTCAAATGAGTACAGGTGTTAAGTCTCCTGGGAAGGGATGAAAGGACAGCGTTATGGGTGGTGATAGATGGAGTCTCAGCCCTCCTCCTCTGTTATGAGATGGTTTTTTTTCCACTTTCACATGGATGGCCTCCTTCACTCCTCTTACAAACCCTCTGTCCTGCCCATCCAAGATATGCACACTGTTGTCAATCAAAAGAACTTCAGCTCTAAATGAAGAAGCCTCTTGGATGAGAGGCAAAACGTCTTCAAGTATCTTCCATCAGGTCCAGTTGCACTGGACTCAAGCCTTTGTAGATAACCGTGACCTGGAAGACTGAGAACCTTCACAGACAGAGGCCAATTTTCCAACTGACATTGAACACCACAACACTGAGCTAAAACTGTGTTTCGGAGATAACTGAACAGAACAGCTGTAAACTTGTGTCGTACAGACTAAAAAGATATGTTTCGCTCATCGCTGAGAGGGTCCCTTGGTCTCCATCCAGTGAACTTGTGTCATACAGTTCAACGATCTCCGATACACACAATTTGGAGATCACTAAACAGTTTTTTGGACAAAATGTGTGTTTCAGAGATGGCTGAACGGAAAAACACAAGACTCTGTTAATGTTAAAGTCCATTATTATCAATGTCAGGTCAGACATGATTTATGAAATAAGGAGAAAAAACAAAAACATAGTTGTACAGCAAAAATGTCATGTGGAATCTGTGTTAAATTTTGATAAAGTTAGAACGGGAAAAGCTAAGGAATATCTCTTGAAAGATTCTCATCTCTTTCAGGGTTTGACCCGAGAGGCGCGTTAAGAGGCGCAATAAACTTAACCTTCACCTGGTGTTTACCTGACACCCAATGTCAAACGCATGGATTATTAACCCTTTAACAACAGTGAGTGCTGTTCAATCTGCTGTTGTGAACTTTGTGTCGATTCGTGAGAGGTCTCTTTGTTTTCCCTTCCTGGGAGGTCACACGCACTAAAGGGCTGAGGAGAACTGGTCCGATCCGGTTTTTACTGTCCATTGGCACGATGAAAGTTTTATTCTGCTCGCTGCAATGAAAATGAAATCAGCATGAAGTTACTCCTACAGGTACATTATGTAATTTTAAATTGATTTATTCAGGCATGCAAACATCCTATCATACTCTTCCACTACTTACAGTGGTACTGTAGTAATAGAGTACACTATGCATATGTAATCTAGAGAGATCATTGGCTATTAGGTCTGTGGCCGAGGGAAGAGGGTTTAAGATTTAGTGCCAATATAATTATAAGAAAATAATTAAACATAAGAAGAAGCATTTGCCGTTCTTCACTGAATTTATTTCTTTTTCTACCGCCTGTCATTTCCTGTATTTTACAAGGTAAAGAACACAGTAGCTTCAGGTAGCAGTTTGAATTTCAATTGGTCTCCTTCATTCAGAATATACCGCGTACACAAATGGGACCACAGGTGAGAAAATTGGCGATTTCTTCATATTTCTAAATGCTTCTTGGAACACGCGTGTGTTGGCTTTGGCAGCGGGAACATTTTCGGCATTAATTAAAATTACTGAGCGAGGCCAAGCTTGTACTCCGACGCTGGCATTCCGTGTGTGAAAAACACTTAAATTTGAGTATTATGAATCTGTGTCATAGCAAATGTTATTAATCTGTCATGTTCACCGTGAAATAGTCCTTAATCTACACTATATCACCATTGAAACAGATGCAGATTGATCATTTTGACTCTTTTCTCATTAAATCCATGCAGGGACTCCTTTGTGACAATGTTCTAATAGGACCACCGAGATAAATCAATATCTCAAACCCTCAGCTGTTAACCATTAATCAATATTTTTCAAATTAACACTGAAACAACTGTTTAATGTGAAATACTGCCTTGTGGCCATTCAGGATTTTTTTTTTTCCATCAATTACCCTAAAATAAGCCACGCACTCTCTGTCTGCCCAACGTCAACAGTCAGAGAGAGGCTGGTGGAGATATTTTCCAGATAGTTTTGTCAGAGTTGGTGCAAACCCAGGAGACAATGATATATAAGTCCTATGGGATGCTCATCCTGTTCTGTGTCTGCTGCATGTCCACAATGGGCAACTGTAATATAGGAGTATCCCGGAAAATTAGAAGCCGGCAGTATATCACCGCTCACCCTGCGTGATATGGGTAAATAAAATCCAAACATGTGTTCGTCTGTAAAATATCAAGTTTTCAGGTCAGCGCTATTCAGATTTTGTAATGAATTCCTGGCTAATCATAACAATTACCGATTTACAGACTTTACTCATAGCAGCAATTTTGGTTCCGAATTTATTTATGAATGCACCACGAAGATTCAGCATAATGGATTGATGGGCAAAACTTCCAGAAAAGATACTCTTGTGATGACAATGTCTGTGGGAGCCTGGACAGACAAAGGTCCAATCCGATGGAGGTTCATCGATATAAACATGAGGGGGGACTCACCTCACCTCAGGCCAACGCACCGGAAAGACCAAACGTATGTCACAATATCAACGTTTGTCCAACACAAAGTGCCTCCACCGAGACAACAACAGAGTCTGATCTTATCGTGTAGACAGCATCCCAAAGCTCAGCACAGGGTAAAAATGACCATCACTTCCACCTCCAACGAACATCCTGAGGCGATGTTCTTAGTCGCCTCAAAACCTTTTCGGGCAATTCTTGGCCAGTCGCGGTGACCGCTTTGAAAACACAGCTTCTGTTTAGACACGTTCAAACATCCACATACCGGCAGTGAACTTTCATCCAAAACTATGCGGACCAGACGGTGGGCAGCTTGACGTACTACTGACACAAATAAACATGAGTGTAGCCCACAGATAAATACCGCTCGTCCAGTCCGCCGTGTGGCAGCTCAGCATCTGGCACGTGCATCAGTGGAAACAGACACACATGGAACACTCCATGGGTAAAACTAAAAAATGATGTCTGGTATTTTTGGGGTTATTTTACAGTGATGCCGGACCGTGCTGCTTTTAAGCGTTCACTATTTACAGCTTGTTTCACAGAGGGCCCCGGGTTAGGACCACAGTCCTCTGGAGATCACGGCCTCTCACATCTGCACAGCTCAAAAACAGCTGGATGTAACTCAAAAATAATTGTTTCCGCTGCAAGGTCCAGGAAAGCATGATGTGTGTGCTATCTCCACGGCTCCTCCCTGCAGGGATGGCAACTAAATCAACATTTTACAGCCATTTATCGTCAGCTCACTTTGCGCCTTTTTTTTTTTTCATATTATCGGAGGGCGACATGAAAAGCACAGAGACACATTTTTACTTTGAATATATTGTTTACCCTTACATAAATACTGACGTTTAACATGCTCTCGTAGCTTTGAATACACTGGAAAGCATTAAATACACCTCATACTGAGACTTGAGATGAATGTTTTGTTATCATATCTGTGTTTTGATAAAACATGTAACCCTTGCTAGATATGAAAATACCTTTTCAAGACATCGATTTTGTTTTTAGGGAAATTCAGATCCTATCTCAAAGTTCATTTAAGCTTCTACGTTGTAGTTGGGTCTGAAGTAGTTTGGATCAGGTTACCGGGTTTCTTTATGACTGCACCGATACCACAGGTTCACATGTAGGACCACAACATGTGTGGGGGTGGAATTCAAATTCACAGTAGAGGAGAGAAGCAAACGTAAACATTGTAAACATCTCTCAGACCCAGTGAGCTGCCGACATATTCAGCATTTTGAGACATCATGTGGACGCCCCTATATGAAGGCTGTCTCAGTTCTTAACTCTCCACTGAGACATCTGTTTTGGACAGAATTTGAAGTCAGCACGGGCAGAGTTCTCATGAAATATTAGTTAAGTCAATTTCAATAAAAAATTTAAAAATATTTTTTATATTTTTTTTTAAGCATTTTATCAGAAATGTGGACTTGTAAAGGTTTACCAACCACTGTTGCATCGATGGTAATCCTGCCGTTTTTTTTCTGGATTGGTTGTATTCTTTAGCATTAGCATACTAGCTTGTTATGTCATCTTGAGCTGTTGTTTTGCTATTGTGGCCTGGGTTAGCTAATGCTAAAGCTAGCATTTGCAAACCAGCTATATCTAACTCTGATGTTTCAGTGTTCTATCTTGTAATGCTGATTTTTCTATAAAACCGCTGCCTAGTTAGACATCTGAGTACACAGACAGCAGGGAACTAGAAAGATGATCGTGTGATCATTGATTAGTGCAGAGTGACTCGGTCACGTCAGAACATTTTTACTGACCGCTCATCCATGTGTGTGTAAAGATGGCAGCATATTCTACTTTCCTGGTAAAAGTAACCTCAGCTACAGAGTAACCAGCGTGAATTGACATGTTGGCGTAGATGCATTACTCCCGCTGGTTATGCTTGGTGCATATGCACCACTATGCAGAAGTTGTTGACGTCGTCGTGTGACTGACGTCCAGCTCGTGTATTGTGTTGAGAGAACAACAAAAATTTGACCACAAACACTTGTCAGAAGAATTCAGCCTGTGGCTTCCTGAGGTACGTTATTGGCTCTCTGCTCCTCAAGAACACACGCAAATTATGGATTACGGTTTCATATGTTACGTATTTGTACATTGTAAGTATCTATGTATGTGGGCTTTTGGCGCTGATTTGACGTGACAACAATGCCTAAAAGCATTAGAGATGGTCGCCTTTGTCATTTAAACCATAATCATTGACGTTTGGTGATAATAAGTCATCCTGTCTGAATAGGATCTTATCAGTGAGCTGAGAGTTGTCGTGCTGTACCGTGAGCGAAGCGGTGGACCCAGTAGTAGCAGAAATCCACTCCCAGGAAAGTGAGCCACCAAGTCCAGGCAGAGTCCCAGGGCAGCTCCACCACGTGGAAGTGCTCCCAGGCGTACATGTAAGCAGTGAGCTCACAGCTCCTCATCAACAACCTGAGGTAGACACAGCCACAGCTCCATCTTAACGCCAGGCGCCGCACGCTATAGTGACGAAGCAAGTATGATGACGATGATGATGTCAAAGGACGCTGAGAGCTGGTGCGTTCGTATGGCCCACGCAGCTGTTTTCACTTAGCGTGGCTGATTAGACCTCCTCCCTGAACGGAGTGGGTGGGTACTGGGACGTGGTTGACATCTCCCAGACTTCCCTGATAGGTTAGGCCAGGACAGTTTAGACTACTCTTATTTCTGACCTGCGCTCAGACTGGCAGTAACTTACCGTATGGTGCCCGATCCGCTGATCTCCTAACTCAGAAAAATCCAATCTCTGTCACGGACAAAATACAACGGAACTTTGGGGATTTTTAAAACGGCTCTTTGTATTATGTTTATGTCAGTTTTAGAAGTAAAAATCACAACATAAAAATGGGCCTTATTTCTCATCAAAACTAGCAATCTGATGAACTGCGTTAGTTTAGCTATAACTTTTAGTTTAATCGACTGTAATCGACTACTTGATTTAAGAAAAAGAAAAACCCAATTAAAATTGATTATTTGGCAAAGCTGCAAACGCAAAGACAGCACCTGAACCAGCACTCAGCTGAGCTAACTACTGTAATCGTCGTCATGCCAACGCATCAGAACCGTCAGCGCTTCGGTCTTTATGAGTGTCGTGAATGAGAAACCAGCCTCATGTAAGATTTGCATTTGTAGCTCGAATCGCTCGTGCAGAAATAAGAACGACTCCGTTCCCGGATCGTGGCAGCACAAACACAACGATCTCTGCACTCTGACTCACTGTGGAAGTCTGGAGACCATTCCAGCTGAGATGGAGGTCAGCCCATCACTGACGGTCATCACCGAGGAGCCCGTCTTCAGCAACCCCACCACAAGCTCCAGCACCATCAGACCTGCAAAGAAAGGAGTGGCCTACACACACACACACACACACACAGGCAGGAATCAGCAGTTAGACTAAAACCAACACAGCTCCACTGTTGGCTTTAGCAGCTGTGTTCAGCTTGAATATTTGTTTTGGGAAGCGAGCGGAAACTTTGCAGGCCTTTCATGTTTTGTGACGCATTCTGTTTATTTGATTGGACAAGAAAGGGCCGAAAGTCACATGGCACTGGCAGCGTGGAGATGACAAACATTTACGTGGGCAGAGCTGCTCGGGAGGTCACGGCCACGTCATTGGTCGAGGTAAAGCTCAGTGGGTGGAGCCAAGGGAGGATGCGATGTCATTTTTAGTCATGCCAGGACGAAACCAATCAAAGGTAGCAGGACAATAAGACAGCAAGTTAGCCTGAACATAGCCACAAAAAAATAAAATCAATAAAAATAAAAATACATTTACAGCGGAAGACAAACAAAAGTTTACTTCTTATACTACTGACTACTTCTAATCTGCCAGCGTGATGTTTTTAAAGCAAATTTTGGGGACTTGATTGAAAATGTGGCAGAGTTGTCTCATGATCAATTAAAAAAAAAAAAAAAATCATCTCAAAACAATGTGGAATTATTTTTCAAGATTTTTTCCAGTTGATGTGAACATGCTGTATTTTTTTAGATATCTTTCATTTGAATCTAGGATCTGGGATCTGTTCTTTTTAACGTCTTCTAGAACAAAGTAGAAAATGAGGAACTGTATATTTGTTATTTTTTGTTCTGGAATTCTAGAAATGAATCACTTCTTCCATATGGTCAAAGTTTTTCTGAGGCAGCGTGTACCCAGAAACCTCTTCCCTGTGATGTCACCTGTCACTCCCATAAACTGTCACTACTTACATGGGTTTTATTTCTTGATTTAAAATAACTTTTTACTGATTTTCTGTCACTCCAACTTCAAACACACACATTGTAACAACATGGGCTAACAAGTGTGCGGTTAATCAACACAAACGTGTATGAGGTTTTTCGCTTTAATTAGCAGCTGTTTTTGCACCAGAAACCACATGATTTTCACATTTTAGTAGCGCCAACAGAAACTAAACAATATGAAAGCCTTCTATTTTTAAAAACGTACTAAAAAAAAACCAACACAGTAAATGACTAGTTATGACAAATCAACGAGTAACCGCCAACCAAACAGCCAATGACAGGCCTGCGTTTGTAACCGTGTTAGAAACATGTAATAACCTCTTAATGGGTCTGTCAAACATGGAACAAATTAGTGAGGGACGGGGTGAGCGAAAAGGTCACGAGTTCGACTCCAGCAGCGTGTGCGTCGGCGCGTTGGTTAGCTTCAGTTCGAGGCGTTTGATGACCAAAAGTCAGCGCAGGCGTAACCGGGACATACGGCCCCACCAACAGAGGAATGAAGGGCGTGACGAGACCGCAGAGGAGCACATCTGCAGGTGGGACGGGAGGAAATGTGTGTGTGTGTGTGTGTGTGTGTCTAAGTTCATGGAAGTGAGAGTGTGTGTGCATATCCACATGTGAGTGCTCATAAGTTTGCATTGCAGGTGTGTGATGTGTGCGAGAATGTGTGTGTGTGTGTGTGTGTGTGTGTGTTTCTGTGTGTGTGTGTGTAAGCAGAGGCGAGAGCACCACCAGGGAGTTGCGATCACACGCAACGCTCCAACATCTGGCAGCCGACTGCAGCGCTGCAGCTAACAAATGTGCTGGGAGCGCAGGCAGACCTCCTCCAAACCCGCTGAGAGGGAGATTATCATCCTGGACCGGAGCCCAAAACCTTCCCTCCTTTTTTCTCTCCTGTCCAGCAGACAGTTTTACCTCCACAGCCAGCACTTCCTGACAGCTCAGGACAGAATCATTCAGCGAGGCCGCTAACGTGGAAGAACGCAGATCCTCTCATCTACACGGCATGAGGGATACCTCAGCCAAGGCCCGTGTGTTTTTGACTGCAACCATTGGATGGCTCTCTTGTTTTGTTTTGTTTTTTTTCAGAATTACGGTTTCTGTCATTTGTCTTCATGTCTGTTTGTTTGTCTGTCTGCTAGCGGGATGTCTGTTAAGTTACTGACTGATTAGGATTAATCTTGTCAGGCAGTGTTGGACATGACCTAAGGATAAAATAATAAGATAAAATAAAATAAAATAAAATAAAATAAAATAAAATAAAATAAAATAAAATTAAATGTTGGGATCCTTTGGCCTGATGGTGGCGCTTTTACATTATGACTTATATCTTTTTTCTTTTTCCTTCTATCTTTTATAATCTTTTTTTTCCCTGGGTCTATACATATTCATCCATTTAGGCCACGCCCATTTGCCCACATACCCCACCATTTATTTCCTAAAAAGTTTTTAGTTTGTCTCTTTCCATTTTTCTGTAATTCTCAAAAAAATGTACGGCTAAAGTCTGGAACTACTGCTCCCTGGTTATTGAGCTGTACTTACCACTCCTGTGCCACCTTTGTGGAGTTTTTTGAGTGATCATTAAATATTAGCATTTGTACACATTTGGTCAATTTCTCAATATAAAGTTTGACTGACGAGATCAGATACCAGGTATTTTGTGATAGTCTCTCAAGAGCTGGAATTTAGCCACAATAATAAAAAAAATAATAATTCTCACCGCCAAAAAATCCCAATGAAGTCTTACGGATTAGATTCATTATTTAATCATTACAATTACTCATTCCTGCATGGTATCAATAAAGTGGCTTTACTATTATTACTGTTATCATCATTAGTAGTAGTAGTAGAAATAGTGAAGTAGTCGTAGTATCTCAGCCGCTTATTGTCATTAGCAGGAGGTAATGTCAGGGCTCGTAATCTTGTTGTTGCTATCAAATAAGATCAGATAAATTCACATATGACATCAGCTCAGAGAGGATGGGAACAAAAAGAGACACATAAATGGATTACAGAGAAAATGAAAGCAATTACAAATATAAGATATGAATTACGGACAGATACTGTATGTGAAGTTTCCAATGTAGTAAAGACCGGTCAGAAAGTATTTAAGTTCAACAAGACAAACTGTGGCTGATCGACCTTGGTGGAGGTATAATTAGCACGTATAATTAGCAGCCTTCTACCCTCTTATGTTTCGGTGCCGTTCTCGTGATTGCTGAAGTATTTGATGTTATTTGTTGGATCCTCCTTTATTTTTCTCTTTTCTCACTGTAAAAATTCCCGTTCTCCATCATTTCTGCAAATAAACAAACCCCAAAAACACACATGTGGCATTCCTCTGACAACAATCACACCAAAGAAAGCCCACTTGAGACTAGAGCAAACTTGAATTTGCGTGGACTGTTTGTTGTGGCATCTAATTTTTTTTTTTTTTTTCAGAATCCGACCTTACATGGAAAATGACATTTGCCGACCAGATGTCTGCCTTTTCCCAAACAGCCTTTTTATACAGTCACGGATGAGTGATGGTGGCTGGAAATATGCCGGCTGACAGTGCGCGTTTATCATCCTGTCTGAGGAATTCGGCGTTCGAATCAATGACTATCCCGGCGAACTAATAAAAACAAACAACTTCAAAATGAGCAAATTGTGACTTTCTCGCTAATTTTGCATCCCGGGACCGCAGAATAACAGCGGTGCGGAATAATTAATGACACATCAGAAACCGTAAACAGTGCTGAGTCACAAACTGCACGCACACCCATGCTAACTTTTATCAGCGTAAACCCCAAGAGCAATAACGTAAATTAGTTTAATTACATGTTTGGTAGTGTATTATGAGGAGCCGTGCTGCGTGGGTAATTGTTCCTGTTCCCTCGTGTGCCTAATAAAGCCAACGAGAGCCCCGTAACAGGCGTTCGCTGCTAAACCTGCATCAGACTGCATCTGCCACCATAAAAACCCACCGAGACGCAATAAATCCACCAGCAGAGCCACCACGACTCAAGACTTTTACCCCGGCTGTGAGCGACGTGAACGAGTAACTAAGTAACTAATACTGGAGTACAGCAAAAGGGAAATTGGATAAAACTCCCTGATTTTCGAGTGTGAATTTGCAGCATTCTAGAGACTCTTTTAAAAACACGAGGACCTGACCGATGTCGGATATCGATATTGGGAGTCGGAAAATTCCAATACCAACGTATCGGCCGATATGTGTACACTATGTACTACAGAGTGTAAATTACACTTTAATGACACTCCTGCTAATGTTACCACGTAGCGTTAGCGGCAGAACGCCGCTAAGATGTCGTACAAATTGAATATGTACTCCGTAGTACGACGGAGTCTCTCGCCAAAAGGAGCAGATGTTCAAGCTAACGACACATTCTGCCGCTAACGCTACGCTATTACGTTAGCAGGCGTGTAGCTACAGACTACTTTAATACGTTTGGCTTTATGTAATGTAGCGTTAGAAGCAGAACGGACTGAGACGCTAACATTAGCTTCCACATATTAGCCAAATTCATGTCATCGTCATCATCGATAACGCACTGTTCTTCTTCTTCTTCTGTGAAAATGACGTCTTAATTTTCCTACTAATGTACTTCATGTATCGTACATCTTTGGCCTGGGTGGTGTATGAACTTTTTACAGTATACACACACACACACACACACCCCTGCCTCTGCGCACGCAGCGCTAACTGGACGCGACTCACTTTCCGGTCAAGCGACACGGAACACGGGGACGAGCGGCGGTGATCTGTAGAGAGCGCCACCTACAGGCTGCATCCAAAAAAAAAGTTAAAAATAAAGCACAGCTGTGTTTTCGTTCAGCAGAAGGGGAAAACCTGGAGCTGTACTCTACCCAGAGTATTGTGTAATCTACTCTTATCGGTCTGTTGTTGTTGTTGTTGTTGAAAAATGGACTTCCTTAGAGATATGTTGGGTTATTTATTTTACACATTTTTTCATTTCCATACATGATGATTCATCGTGTAGCTGAGGAGGTCCTGTCTTCATTATTCTACTTTGATCACAGCCTGTTAAATGAATAAATATTTAGCAGATATTTCACATGTGACTTTGACTTACAAACTGAATATTTCCTACTTGAAAATACCGAGATGTCATTTTTGGTCCATATTGCACAACCCTAGTATATAAAAAAAAAACAAATAAAACTAATGAAATAGGATTTTCACCTTTAAATCTGACTTCTTCAGTAACTTTCTACTTTCTTACTGAGTACTGGAGTATTTCTCCCACACTGCAGACAGGTGAGCTGAGACAGGAGGACCGAGAGCAGACCCACCTGTTGGACATACTGGGGGACATCTTTCACCGTCTCGAACGAAGACTCGTTCGGCGTCAGCAGGAAAAACAAGGACCTGAGCCCCGCAGACTGGGACATCCTGTCTCCAGGTGAGAGAGCGCAATCTGGACAGGTGAAGGGACAAAACCAAGATCAGAGCCGAGCTTCCTCCTCCCACAGTCTGAGCCACACACTCCGCTAAAAGTTACAAATAAGTACGGAGGTAAAAACGAGGAAGAAGACTTTTAAACACACAGCGTAAACACACGCAGTCGTAATTTGCATATCGCGTCGGTATTTACCGGAGGGCTCGGTGAATCCCGTTTGTTTATCAAGGCGAAGTTGACCTCACAGTCAGGGTGAGAGGTTTCAAACATCGTCACCTCTCGCGAGAGTTCAGGTCCAAGTCAGTTTATACACGTGCCCAGAGACAGAAACACACACACACACACACAACAACAACACACACGCACACGCACACACACTCTCGACTGGTCTTGTGATTAGATTTCGGACTTTTTCGGAAGTGAAACAATTATGTTATTTGAACATTTAACGCAAGAGGAATAGGAAAATAAGAACTATTTATGTATTTTGTACACAACCAAGCATTGTGCAAGAGTTTTGAAAGGAATGTCATATATATATCTATCTTAATCAATATCGATACATCGATAGATATAAATAATACGTACTTAGAGCGAGAAGATGGATGAAAAATGTGAGAAAGAAAGAAAGAAAGAAATGCATGCTCATTAAAAATAAATAGAGGAGATGAATAATTTAAGACGTGCTGGGCTTCCCGTTTTGTATTTTAGACCTTCTTCCTTCCTTTCAATGTTTTTTATTATTATTATCCTTTTAAGTCCAGCGGTTCATTAATAATTTACTTTATATCTACATGATGTCAATAATGAATGAATGAATGAATAAAATAAATCCCATCAAGACGATCACAGGTTGATGCAGGTATTGTGTTTAGATGTGGAGGGAGAAAGATGATTTATTGATCATAGATTTATGTCTGATTCATCAGAGGATTGTGGTCCTCCTGTCTTGTGAGCGGCGACACGGATACACAGACCAGCGTTGAAAACATTCTGATCCTGACTGCACATTTTGTCCAACGTGTCCTTTGACTCATTACATCATTTCAGACTGATGACCTGTCCTGCCTTTCACCCACCGACCCCTGGGATGGGCTCCACTCCCACCACGACCCTGATATGGATTGGAGATATAGATAATGGACGGATGGAACACGTCCAAGGTCCTGGGTTCAAGTCCAGCTCGGACCAACTTGGGCCTCCCTGTCTGAAGTCTGCCTGTTCTTCCCGTGATGGGTTTCCTCCAACCTCCGCAGACGGGACTTGGAATGTCTGAATTGCCCATAGGTGTGAACGGCAGTGTGACTGATTTGTCTGCCAATGAGCCCTAGGATGAGCTCTAGTCCTCTTCGTCCCTCCTCTTCCCAGACGTGAAGAAGCTAACGGTGTGCCCCTGACCATCATCTTCCTCCTTTTTTAGGTGTAAACCTGTCATGCTCTGCCCTTTTTTTCTTCTTCTGCGCTGGCGAAGGACTTCTGGACTGCCCGCCTTGCTGTTGGATCACATGTGGTGAAAAAAACAATCCAAATTTTCACCCTAGTGCAATTTCATTGTTCAGACCGGACTAAGGGAACCATGAGCCCATGATTGAACCGGACCAAACCACTTAAGGCTCATTCAGGACGCCTCTCACACTTACATGTTTCCTGTTGACGTGGATGTCAGGAAAAAACAGCCACTAGGGGGCAGTCCAGAGTCCAGAACCAAACGTTTCTGACGACGACAAACACGGTGACGGTGGAGGACATTAAGTACATCGCCACGTGTGGACGGAGAATTCTTTTCCTCCGCCCTAAAAGTTTCGCCCTTTTTTAAGGTCTTCTCCGTTGGGTCTCGTTCGAACTTTTGGCCCCCCCCCCCCC